>VZUI01020923.1:0-88851 GCA_013401135.1 Cettia cetti
AGAAAAGAAAAGAAAAGAAAAGAAAAGAAAAGAAAAGAAAAGAAAAGAAAAGAAAAGAAAAGAAAAGAAAAGAAAAGACAAGACCATGGTCTCCTGATGTGCTAAGCCAGAAAACTGCAGCCCTGTACAAAGCTGTGTTGAAGAACATGGGCCTTTAGGTTCATCCATCTCTTTTTGTCTTTCTAAATATGTTCTTTCAGTTGTGTGTTACCGGCTTTCATTTGCCTGGACCACGATCATCATCCGCAGCTGCCGCCAAGGTTATACAGAATATCATTTAGAATGAGTTGGTATTGTTTGGATCCGAATGCGGCGTGCTGAGGGCTGCCAGGCTGCGCTGCCTGCCCCAAGGGCTGTGCGAGGCTGAGCCAGCAGCCGGAGGTGGGGACGTGCGGGCGGATCGGGGAGGGCAGGGGGCACTTGGAGGTGAGGAGGGGGTGGGGGCTGCCGGAGCACGTGGCACCACGCTTATCTGCGTGGAAACGCAACACCTCGCAAACTTTTCAACCTTTAATCTGCAGCGCGAGTTTATATAAGGCTGCGTGCGGAGGTGTGAGGGTCAGCGGGCTGCGCCTGCCCCAGGCTGGAGGTGAGCGGGGGCCGGGCGGGGGCATCGCGGGGGCATCGCTACCGGGACCCCGGCCCGGGACACCAGACAGCCGGGAGCTGCGGTAAAACCTGGCTTACAGGGGAGGGGATTTACGTTTTGAGGTGAAAAATCAGGTCCTCCTCGGAGGTGCCAGCTCGGCCCGTTTCTGTGTTCCTGTGAATGAACGGCTCTGTGGAACGGCGGGCTGGGACTGTGCCGTGGGGATGCTGGGCTGGGACCGGGGGGAAAGCTGCTCTGACCGCGGGAGCACGGTCCCTATCGGTCACTGGAGCCACTGTCGTGAAGGGGCTTCGGTCCCAGCAGCTAATAACTAATATATTCATTATAGGGTTATATATGATAATATGTAACAGTTCTATATAGATTGTATAGCAATATGTATAAAAGTTTTATGTACAAATTATTGAATACAGTCGTGGAGCATGCAGAGCTGGGCAGAGCCGGGCCGGGGGGAACAGTGCTGCCCCGGCAGTGAGTCCCACCCAGCACCCCCCTCCATCCCCCTTCTCTATCCCTCCTCCAGCGTCATCCCTCTCCCAGCCCTGGTTGGCTGCCAGGGTCTTGGGGGAAGAGTTTGGGTCTGGACAATGCTCTCAGGCACACTGTGGGATTGTTGGGGTGTCCCGTGCAGGGCCAGGACTTGATGACCCTTGTGGGTCCTTCCCAACTCAGGATATTCTGTGACTGAGTGTGCAGCTCTGTCTGTGCTGGAAAGTGTTGATCACAGGTGTGTGAAGGTCCTTGGCTGGATTTGAAGTGGAGTGTTGCTCATAACCCAGATACATGATCTCTTGCCCTTGGTAAGATGCAGCACCTGCCCTAACAAATCCATAAATACTTGGCTGCTGAGCTCTGTCCTCGAGTGACTGTGGTGTAGATGTGCACTTTGTAAAAACTCATTTGAAACAGGCCTGCTCTAAATAGATGAATGAGTTGGCTTGGATACCTTTTGAAAAGAAAAATCCTCTTCTACCAGCGCACTTTACAACTCTGACATTATTTACAACAACATTGTCCTCTTGAAGATTCTGCTACATGATTACAGTGTTGCCAGTTCTTGTGATTTGCAAACTTTAGAGGAGACCTTGAAGGAGGTTATTTAGTCTATTCCTCTTTGTGAAGGCAAGAGCAGCTTTGCCTAAGCATCATCCTTGAAAGATGTGATAGGGAGAGTTATTTTTCTGCTCTTCATGGTTTCAAAGCCACTGACCATCAGGACCACTTGTAGCTGCTAGTGCAGAGCCAGTCCTCCTGCAAACTTGAATTTTTGATGTTGAACTCTCTCAAAATCTACCTGTAAGTGCTATAGTTTTTTCCTAGACATTTAAATATCACCCTGGGAATCTGAAGTCCTTTCCATGGGAATAGTGTATGGGGAAATAGGATGTCACAGGTGCCATCTGCAGTCCACAAAGTTACTGGCCTGTGTAACACAGAGTACACAAACTACTCACTTTCCTCTGCACTACTGTTAGGCCTGGGAGGAAGAAAAGCGAGCACTTCATGTCTGAGAATAAGCAGCATTTATAAATCCAGTTCTATAAATATTGTGACCATTGCTACCTGACTAGCAGGTATACCACTCTAGATTGATTCATTGTTATTTGGAGAGTCACACGTTGTGGTAACCTGTAATCATGTTTCCAAACAGATGAGGAGTGTAAGCTAAAGGTCATGAAACAGTACCACGGGTGGCCTGTGGATATCTTCAGCACCTGAGCTTTCATTGTGTCTTCTCATGGTCACACACTCCACACTCCCACTGATCCTAATGGGAATTGTTTGCATACACCAAGTGGGGACTAAACCAGGAAATCACTCACTTGTCCATTAGAGAGGCTGTATGTAAATCTGTGACAAGCAAGAGTCACAGCTGTCACTGTCTGCTGTGAAGCATTCCTTCTGAATGGCTGATCTGTGTGCCGTGGAAAATACCTGCTTGGGTCTGTGGTAGCAAGAGCCTCTCATTGATCAAAGCAGGTTTCTCAAATTTTTACTTTTTAAAGTGTGCAAGTTCATTGCTGTGCATTTGTCTTTCAGAAAAATTCCTAATCCAAGCTGTGGCTGATCAATGGCTGCATTAATTATGCACAAAAGGGTCAATTCTACCAGCCTCTGTTCCCTTTGAATGCTGCTTTACCCTGGGAGGAATTGACTTGCATTATGCAGGTTGGACAAATTCACCTCCAGTCTGAACTTCTGTAAAAGTCTCCAGGGAAGGTCAAGTTTCTGTTATTTTCAATAATAAATGAGATTCCCATTGAGTAAAATGATCCAGGAAATCAGCTCCAGCTCTCAGAATAACAGTTTGGTGGTCTCTGATGGAGGGCTGGGAAGAACTGATAAGAGTTACAAGAGAGATGAATGAATCTCTCCAAGCTGGAGGTTTTACAATTGTAACCTAGTAGAATTGGCTCCCAACACAAATGTTAATAACTTTCTATTTATTTTGAAGGTTGTCTCAGAGTTGTGATTTTCAAATACACTTGTTTACAGTCTTATCCTATCTCAAGTAAATTTTTTATATGTGAAAGACAGCTACAACAATAAAGGAGAAGATGGCATTTGTGTAGTAGACAATGATTTCTCACAGCTCACAGGAATGTCTTCCCTTCCACATGTTTTTCTGCCAAATGGATGTTTGGAAGCGTTAATGATTGTATTTTCCCTTTCAACTCTGGAAGTAGACTAATTTGGCTGAAGGGTCGTAGGGGAAAAAAGAAATAATGAATGTGATTGATTCATCTAGAAAGTGTAAAGCATAATTTAATGGCAATAGTGGTAGAAAAAACGCTAAAGTGAATGTTTCAAACTTCAGATTTTCTGTTGAGGTATGAAGTGATCTGAAAGGAGTGAGGGGCAGTTCATCAAAAGGATGTGTGTTTTCTTCTAATACTGTTTTATTGGCCCTTTCCAGCTATTAATCTCAGAATTGCTAAAACTACATGGGATAATGGATGGTTGCTGTTCAGAGCACTAATTTAGTTTAGTGCACAGTCACTGTGGGAAAGTGCTTTAGCTACTTTGGCTCTTTTGTATTGCCTCCAGAAAGAATTTTCCCCATGTGTTTTGCTCCAGAAGTCATCTGTTGTTTTTCAGTGTGTGCACATAAACAGCTCTTACCATTATGGCTGAATATTGAGTCAGCAGTTCCCTCTGATGAAGCCATCACCAAGGCCTGTCACGTTTATCTGTACAGATCAGCATCACAGAGCACGTAATGCTATTAACTCTCAAACATTGTCTGCTAACCATGGAATTGTGGGACACGAGTGACCTTCTGCTTTTTCCTTCCTAATCAGCTCTGGGCTCGGGCTGCCAGCTTGGCTGTTCTGTGCCTCCATAGCTTGTCTGAAAAATGGGCACAGTTTCATCTTCCCACCTTGCTGGAGGTATTTTGAAGGTAAATGTACTGACAAATGAGGCCTGCTCCGATTTTTGGATATATGGTGAAAGATTGGTGTTAGTTTTATTTTTATTTTAAATATTTAAAATGCCTCCAATGAAATTACGTCTCATTCATTGGGCTTTGGTTACCCTCATCCTGCAGTGGCAGAGGTAGCAGGGATTTCTCTCTCATTTTCTTTTGCCTTTCTGCAACACAGTCTGTGACAGGATGAGAGAATATTTCTTTAAGAAATGGTGCTGGGAGATGGAACTGCTGGCTCTCTCCAGCCTTGTCACCTTCACCAGTGCCATGGGCAGCAGGGACCACCTTAAATCAGCAGTGTCCTGAGTCAGAACCAAAAGACAGGGGGTTTTTTTTGTTGTTTTTCTTTGTTATTCACAAAGCATTTATTGCCCCGAGGCTGTTATCCTGAAAAAGCTTGAGCATGTGTTTAACACCAATCATGGAAATTGGTCTTGAAGCAATTGGGATACTTGTGTGCTTTGAACTGAGCAGGTGATTTGCAGCAAGTCCCATTATCAGTTCTGTACCAGCATCTGTCTGGCAGAGTGGTTTCACCTGCGTCACTTCTCTGAAGGATTCAACACAGCTGTCAAAGGATAAACGCTTCACACTTTGAAAATAAGTGCTGGAGTTTAGATTTAAACTTTATTTTCTTTTTAGTAGGGTCTTATCTGTCATATGATGTTCTTGTCCTGAAGAAAAGCAGTCTCTCTCTGGTAATCACTCGACTGCCCTCTAAGTCACATAACACACAGATACTTCTGAGAGAATATCATCTCCGGGTTTTTCTAAAGCCTGGACCTGATGGTGTGCTACCAGGCATTCATCCTCCAGGCATGTAGTGATCTAGCAGCATGAGAAATCAGATTTCTGGGGAAACTCTCTTCTCAACACCTCACATCACAACACCCTCCACCGACCATGTCTAAGCTGAGGAGGTAATTGGGGTATTGAGGATTTCTTCCTTATCCTCGTTGTGATGCCAACACAACTGCGAGCTAAAACCTGGTGGTGTTTTTTTTGCAGGGAATTGGAGGCAAGGCAAGGAACAGCTCATTTGTTCAGGCTGCCAGACAGTTGTGTGAGGATAATTATTGTGTGCTGTTTATTTGTGTTGGACTCAAACCAGTGGTGGTGAGGACCTGGATATGCTCTGGAATTACTCACCGCAGTGAAAGTTGGAGCTGCTGGTGTTACAGCTCCGTGGGGAACCTCGTGTTGTCTGGTGCCCTGTCAACAGCAGCAGGGCATTGATAAACCAGCAAATGAATTTAAAATGGCATTTAAAACTGGGGCACTTGCCGAAAATTATTTGCAAGAAGGTAATAAAATGATGGAGTGTGTAATGTGATGGAATGATTGTTTTGTGTGAAAGCAGAGCTGTAAACGACAATGCAGGGACATTTAACAGAGAGAAGGTAGGACTAGAAGTAATCAGATGAAATGAAGCAAAGATCATTTAAGCCAAGCACTGGAGTATTTTATAGGGGCATTGCTTGGCTTCAGAAAGGCAGAGTAAAGCACCCTGTAAAAGTCTATCCTATGAAATTCCTAGGTGATGACAGGATTTGTAGATGAGGTTTTTATTGTTTGTGTACAACTGGAAAAGCAATAAAATCAATGGAGAAGCTTGTATACATTATCAATAACATGACAGTTCATTTTGGACTGCAGAGATGCAGAGTTATGCACTCACTACCTAACCATCAGGCTTTTACTGTACCAGGAAATATTTTAATTAAAAGTGAAGAGGATGTACTGTAACTTGAATTTTCTTTAGTATTCTATTGCACTATAGAAAACTACTACAAGTTCTTTCTGTGTTAGTGCTGGTGGATGTGGAATTTGCAGCAAAGAAACTGTAAATAACAAAATATTGTAGTCGTTTTTATTTCAGTGAGGTAAAAAAAATATTAAAATTTATGTATTTGATTTCTTTTACATCTTAACACTTCCAGTTATCAAAGGGATGAATCTGAAACTCAACCACCAATCAGGTTCTCAGTGTTTGGCATTTTTTCAGCATCTTGAGCTGTTAGCTAATCAGCATCACAGAAGGTGAACTACAAGAGTGTTTTCAACCAGCTGAAGTGATAGCAATCATGAAGGACTAAAAGCATGCCTTGCATACAGAGCTACTAAAAAAAAAAAAAAAAAAAAAAGCAGGAATTGGTAGCAGTTAAGTACAGGTAAAATTAAGGGATGGGATCTGTAGGGAGCAGTTCCTAAATGTGCATATTGCTGGGGAGATTTGCTGTCTGTTCTGGTCCTTCCCTTGAGTTTTACAGCAAGTGCATCCATATGGTTACATGAGTGCACATCTCTAGAGTTGCATCCTCCTTGCCAGAGCGCAGGCATTTGCATTTTTTGGTCAGTAGTGACTATGAAGCTGGAAACTGCTAAGCAAAGGTCAAGGAGGATTTGTGAACTATCTGAACCTAGGGTTGGTGAGTGGGCAGAGCCAAAACTTGAGGAGCCACAGGAGACTCTGACTTTCCAAGAGTGTGATGAGGTTATCACAGTTTGAAGTCCATTAGTTTTATAGCATTTCATGGCTCTGGGCTGTGGGAGAAAGTATTCCATGGAGACTGTTTTCAGTGTACGTTGTTCAAGGAAAAAGACTGCTTTTAATAACTATATTAATGTCCTGAGGAAGTGTGGTGGAATGGGGGTGAAGGTAGTGGTGTTTGTTTGTTTATTTGTTTTGTTGGTTTTTTTTTTTTTTTTAAAAAGGGGGAAAATCCTCTCTTGAGTCTTCCTTTTCAGTAGACTGGATGTGGTCACTGAAACAGGCAATGCCTCAGAGATAAATCAGTATGTTTTCTATGACTTTTCTTTCTGTTTTGAAATTTTACAGAGATTAGACTAATGAACTGATCTTCCTGCTGTTAGGTAAGGTGTTTTATTTAGACTTCTAACTACAAATTAGTGGCCTGGTGCAAGGGCAATTAAAGTCAAAAGAAGGAGCTTTATATCACACCCAAACAGGGATGACCCACATTGTGTTGTATCTCAGCTATACAAACAGCAAAAGGAGGTAAAGAATCTCTCTTGAGACATCTGAGCTGTTGGACATCAAATAATCTGAAATTTAGTACTGTGGCTTTTAAGTGCAGAATATCTCTTCATGGATATATGTGCACATATGTATGCAGATGTGAAAAGCAAACACTGTTTTTGAATAAAAGCTGAATTGAAATACTTGCAGGTGTTCAGTCTGTGTTAGAAATGCCATTTATTATGAGCTTAATTATGGTACCTGATCATAGGGCAAGTCTGAAGCATTGAAGTAGAATAGAAAATAGGATAGCTTGTTTTGTGGAATTTTAAACGTTTTGGTATCCAGTTTTAAAGAAAAGAGTTGCATTTTTTTTTTCATCCAACAGTTGTGTCAGCTTGTGTAGTACTGCTGTTGAGGAATACACCTGGTCCAGGTAGCTGGGCTCAAAAGCTACAAATTGAGATGGAGATTGAAATGCACATTGAGTGAACTGCCAGCCTTTGGGATAACAAAGGACATGGGGATGGGGGATGCCAGCCAGGTGAATGGACACTGCAGGAGCCTCCCAGTCCCAGAAATTAAAGTCTTTGGCCTTGGGAGTGTGACTGTCAGGGTTGAAAGAGTCACACATATTGCCCAAACAAGTTTTCATTATTTTTTGCTAAAATCGGTCGTTGTTTTCTTGTTCACTGTATTTCTGCCTCAAAACCCCACTGCATGTCTTTCCCCAAACAGGAAAATTCCTCCACTACTTCGTGGCAGACAAAAAGGATTGTATAATGTTTATATGACCTTTAAGTTTTCTCAGGAAAACAGTGAGCTTGGCTGATCAGACTTCCCTGGTTTTTTGTCTGTTTTTGCTCCGTGAATTGACAATTCATCTTGTAAGCGTTTACGGTGTACCCAGTCCCCAAAATGTTGTCTCATCTTTTCCAAAGCCCTTTTCTCCCAGCCTTTGGTCTGGAACATCAGGCAAAAGGTTTGAGAGGCACTTATTTCTTACCTATTCTACTCCTGTATAGCCTACTCAAAACTTGTACCAAGCTGTGTGAACATCTGATAGCTAATGAAATGCAGTTTTTAATACTACACTGTCTTAATCCAGCCACTCAGCCAAACATCCCAGGGAGTCGATGGCTGTTCTCTTTCTCAGCAGCTGGATGCTGCAACTGGACCAGTTCACAGCTTGGTTAAATGCTGTCCTTGAGTTATGAAGCTCTCAGACTGGGCTACACCTTCTCTTTGGCAGTTTGGAGAAATCAGATAGCTCTGCAAGTAGCCACAAAAAAAGCAGATATAAGCAATGATAGGTTATGCCTCCTGATAAACTACTTTCTAAAATGTGAAAGTATAAATAAGACAATGAAGTATTTGTTTAAAAGTGCTGAATGCATGGGATCAACCCTCCGCTCCAGGCCTCCTTTGAGTTAAGGGTATTTTAAGCACTTCCCCACACACATCTTTGGCCTGTTGTATTTAATACAGATGTGCACATTCATATGGAATTGTCATCTGAATCCACGTTGAGCTTTTCCCCTGCTCTGCCTCAGTGTGGTGAGGCTGCAGGTGATTGATGTGGAAGCACTGCAGGGATCAGGCTGGGCTTGGGTTGAAATAGCAGAGTGAATGATCTACAGGATTAAAAATAACCAGCTAATCAGGATGCTCTGTAATTACCCAGTGTATGTATTTAATTTACCACCCTCAGCCGTAGCCTTTCCCAAGACAGACATTTCTACTGAAAGTACCTATGATAATTTTTACAAAGTTGAAAGGTGGACCTTTTGAAATAAAGGTGTGTGCCGTGGCTGCAGCATTATCTAAGCTTCTAAGAATGTATGTATGAGAGAAACAGAATATAAGTGCAAGTATATAATCACCTTGCTAATTTACTTTCAGCTAATTTCACTTTCTATGTTACATCCGCACTTAGACAAATGGCAATTTTCATTCATTTCTGTGCCAGTATTTAAAAGCAGAACATTACAGTGCAATGTCATTACTACAGCTTTATTGATTTATAAAATTACACTTTATTACACTAATCCATATATTAGAATGAATAAAACTGTGTATAGTTACAGCTAAGGTATTCTTGCCAAGGAGGTACATAGTTTGCTTTTTCATCAGTAGTTCACAGTTTAAATTAGTGGATGTCGTGCTGTTGGACTCTAGGAACACGGGATTAATGGCAAACTCATTAGTTCATGAAGTTTAATCTCCTTGCTGGGTGTCCCACCTCATGGGAAATACGAAGGATTTGGCTGCAGGTGTCTAGTGAGGTGACAGCAATCACTCAAAGAAAGGGATCTAGAGCTGCAGCTATTGTGAACCTAAGAATATTTATTATTTATGCTTTATTTGGAGCCAGAATACTCTTTGCTTAGGAGAAAGCAAATGAATGCTCTCAAGGACACATGAAGAGGCTGTAACTGCATTAGCAAATGCCACATGGCATTAGAGCCACTACTGGTACTTTCCTCAGGTCAGGGGGGTGATGCTCTCTTTGAATAATTGGCATAGATCCTTAAACAGGTCTTCTTAAAGTGGCTTTCTTGGGGAGTGTGGCAGATTTTATACCCTTACTTCTCATCAGCAGGTACTTAGCAGTTTCTTTTAAGTTGATATGGCCGTGGAGAGTGAACCCCTGGTGCTGAATTGGCTTTGCCCAGCCTTGGCATGGTGTTTTGCAACACGTACAGATGAGCTTGCAAAGCCCCAGCATAGTAGCAAGTTATTTTTGTCCCTTTTAATCTGTTAGGCCCTGATCCTGATATGTAGGGTTTCCTAAATCCCATTGATTTCTCTAGAATTAGGTTCCTGGAATCCTTTGAGAGCCTGGGTTTGGCTGGTCTTGTGCTGTTTACCGGAAACAAACCCACTTTCTCTACCTCAGAGCACTCTAAGGATAAATGTGTTGAAGATTATCAGTGTTCTTATTTGGTGGCAGGGAAGGCCACCGAAATACCAAAAATAGATTTATAAAGGACAAAAATAACTTGCTGCCTGGAGGGTTTACACAATCTGAGCTGTGCTGTGTGGCTTGGCTGAATCACTTCTCCTGGGAGGCTTGGGGCAGTCCATGCTTCTTTGAGGGGAAGGGCCAGGGCAGTGCAGCTGGACACAGCACCTCAGAGGGAGGGAGAAGAGCTTCTGTGTGCTAAGGGTCAACCTGCCAGCACGTGTGTGCATGGCTGGCACAGCCCTCTGGGCAACAGGGGTTGTTCCTCACAAGCTGTTCCTCTGGGATCCTTCTTTGGCCACTTGCTGGAAAGGCAGGTGGGAGAGGGAAATACTAAGCACTTTTGTACAAATCCCTTCCATCTCCCCCGTGGAAGAAAAATTGCCTTAGATAGTGGCCATGAAATGCATTTCTCTCTGAAACGTGTCTGTAGAAAGGCAGCTTTGTCTTGGTCAGCTCTTTTCTGGGTTTAATCAGTCGTTCCTGCTGACCACAGTGACAGAAATTTGCTTTTAGTCCTGCAGTTGTGTGTGTGGCCAGGAAGAGTCAATCAGCATCTGTTCCTGCACATACATCATTAACAGGGCTGTGAGTTAATTTCTAGTGGCAGATACATTCTTCTTTGGATTGAACTTCTACTCCTCCACCAGGACACTTTGGATGCTTGTCACGTTCATGGGTGTCGAGTCGCTGGCTGGAGAAGGGACGGAATTTAAAACCCCAAAATGGGCTTCCTGAGTTTCAAGTTTCAGGAGAAAATTGTGTTTATAGGCTGAGTGTGCTTGGCTTGTAATAGATTGGGCCTGTCTGAAATGTCCATATTTTATGTAGTTACAGCTATGAATGACCCCTTACCACAGGTACATGGGGTTACAGTGTATAATGGATTGCACAACAATGTCTAAATACAGTTCCTTTTACTTCTGTTGGGGAAAAAAATAAGGTATCCTTAGTTTGAATAACCTCAGAAGTCAATAAGATAAGGTAGTTCTGTGTACAGTGTCTTTCTGCAGACAGGTTACACTTTATTTTTGTGGATGTGGATAAGGCTGTTTTTAATACTGTGCTGCTGATAAGTTCTGCCTTAGGCTTGGCTGCTGATCAGGTTCCCTCTTCTGGAGTCAGACCAAGTTGTCTCTGTCTTTTCCCTTCTCCATTTACTGTTAGCAGATCTGTGAAGTTTGTTCTGCCATCCAGTTATCTGGCACCATAGGTGACAGAGGCAGGAGAGCCAAAGCAGGCTCTCCAAATTACCCTGTGTTGTGAGGGAAGAAAAGGGGCTGTTTTTCCCAATGTTTCTTCTTTGGCGGCTGAAGGCTTTTTCCGTGTGGGTGATGAGAGCAGTCCCTTCCTGATGAATGAACAAAAATACCAGTTTTTTAGAACAATGGAAAGAGCAGCACCCTGCCTTCCTCCCACCCCAGCCTTTCCAAACCTCCCACAGCAGCACTTGGCCTTGCAGCCTCCTGGGTCAGGAGCATCCCTGCACACTTCCCATTAAAGCCTTATTTACTGCAGATCCACCCAGTGCTGGTAACCACCAGTGGCTTGAGTCTGTATAAAATACGGTTGTAGCAACTGTTATCATTACTTTGAGTGTACAGCTCCCACATTATCTGTCACTTTAAGAGATGCTGGTCAGTGGAGATGAGGAGCAAATGGCTTGTGGTTTGATGAGATGTATTTTGGTGGCTCACCAGATTGTCACTGCCAGCCAGTGGAACTGGAGAAGGAGTTTGCAGAAATTACTGCTTTGCAAATGGGAGTTGTAGGTATTCTGAACTTGAAATGGTGACTTCCAAATGACTTGCTAGGGGCTGTTTTGGTGCACGGTAACAGCATTACTGCTCAAGAACATTTTTTCTTTTAACATGGAAGCAATTGAAGTGACTGCAGCCCCATTAAGTCTTATTTTTAGATTACAATAAGCAAGACTCTGATTAATTTAGCAGCAGGGCATCAGTGAATATTAACAGCTTAACTTGAAGCCCTGGTAGATTGATAAAGAACTAAACAGCCCCTGAGTCATATATTAACAGTCTGGCCATAGTATAATTGAGGCTGGTGTTGGGTAAGTGTCAGCATGGTTGATAGGAAACACAACAGCAGAAGCTATTTGTCTTTTAAATGGGCACTTAAATTATTCAGCACAGTAGTTGATAGTCATCAGTACATCTGAGCCACAGCCCAGTTATTCTGGGCATGTGTTCACAAGCTCTACTTAGTTCATGTACAGCACTGAGCCCTCCTTGGGCAAACTCACCTGTGTCTAGGAGCAGTTCTCAGGTGGGGTCTGCAGCCCATGATGAGATCCTCTACTGTGGCCCAAGCATTAGGGATGCATGATACAAATAGCTTGGGGGTGATAACCAAACCAACAGCCACCTGAGCCACTCATATTAGATGTAGTTTTACTTCCCCAGTCCACTAAGAGATGGTAAAAACTGCAATGCTAACCAGTAGCCTTAATTTTTTATTTTCTTAATTCTTCTGTGGTTGCAGGAAATTTGAGGTATTCCCCTGTGAATGTAATGTATCTAACTAGTTGTGTGAGCTGTGGGATGTGCTAGCCAAACAAGACTGAAAGCTTATGAACCATTAAATGTGCAGAAGGAGTTGGTAGCCACTCAGTTTCCTCTGCAGTTCCTTCCTGTTGCAGCATTAGCAATTCTGAGGTAGTCACCCAATGGACATAACTCAAATTAATTAGCTAAATTGGTACCTAAAGGCAATAAGATTTCATGCCACTTAATATTTCAATGCAAACAAGACAGGCAACTAAACGTATTTAAATATGATTGGCTCATCCTCTCTCGAGTGGAGTATCTTTTCTTTTGTTTGGGCTGAGTACAGCTCTCATTGTGCTCAATTAATTCTGCCATTAGCAGTGGTCTGACCTGCTATTAGCTCTGATAAAACATAGTCATCCCCTTCACTGAAGACCATCCTGTGGTAAGGATGTTGAAATGCAACTTGAAGGGAGAAGGAGGATACACACTCTTTGCTTTTCTACATAATTAAGCCATGCTAGTGATGGGAGCGTTAATTACAATTGGAGTTTATCAGCAGAGAGCTCCAATGGTGGCTTGCAGGCTGTGATGGTGCTGGCCTGTGCACACACAAGATGCACAGCCTTGGAGCAGTTGTTGCAGGCTGTGAAAGGGCTCTGGGTGGAAGGTGCTGATTATTCTCGGTGTGCTGTGCCTGGGAAAAGTCATGGAGTTTGTGCCTCTTGGCTTTCTTTTCTTCCCCCCTTCCTTGCCGCCCGCCCTCTCCCCCCACCCTCCTTGTGAAGCAGCCCTTCTGGCTTTGTTGTAAGTGTGGTTTGTAATCATTGTACACGTCCCAGATGGTTCATGAAAACTCTTTGAAATGCCATCTGCCAGGCGTGTGTCCAGCCGGCAGCCTGTCATTCTGCTACAAGAAAAACGGAGGCGGGTTTTCCCTTCCCCCTGCCTTCCTGAATTGCATTCAGTAACACTTGCTCAGATGTGGATAACAGCCGGAGCATCTGCAAGCAATCTCTGCTCCAGACAGCAACAAGGAAAGTTGTTGGGTTTTTCGCCCTCGCCCAGATAAGATATCCCAGCCAGTATAGTTTTTATTTTCCCTGGGTTTGCTGCTGAGGACCAGCTGAGGTGACAAATGTTATCTCTGTGATGCAATGTTTTCCTTTTCTGCGGTGACTTTCCAATGCTTTCTGTGTGTGTTGCAGGCAGTTGCGCTGATAGCAGGCACAGCTGCTTTTTTTTTTTTTTTGACTTGAACATATTCAGGAAATTAAGAACACTGAGATGAAACAAATAGATCCATTTAAATGGCTCAGAGGAATTATGGCAGAGATATAATTGTCATGTCAAATAGGCAGCCAGCACTAGTAAACTGCTGACTGCAATTTCACCGCTATAAAAATTCAGAAGGAAGGAAAAAATGATTAATAAATATGCTCTGTGGGAAGATAGAGATAAAGAAAAAAAAGAGGCTTTAAAAGATAAGGTGGAAGCAATCCTGAAGTTCCCTGATCTTTGTGTCTCATCAATGTGTTAGTAGTTATTGGGAAAGCACACGTCCCTATCTTTGTCATTTGGCTCACGTGCCACATGGCTGGGGGTGACGTTTGACTGATTGATGAGCAGTGCTACAGAGTCTAATTCTCACTTCCATTGTGCTCCAGGCATGGGACAGCTGCAGCACACCATTGGGCATAGTTATTGGTGTGGCTTTTCACCTTTCTTGCTTCCCACTGGCGGGCCTGGGCCGGGTTTAGGGGAATGTGGCAGTGGCCACTGGACATGATGCTCTGGGGAGGGTCCTCCCAGCCTCAGTGGCAGTGGCAGTGCTCAGGGAGGAGATGTGGCACCTGGGCTGTGATCATCCCATGCTCCTGGTGTGCAAAGGAGGGATCTCAGTGAGTTTCTCTGCCTGCCTTGGGATGGAAGCAGCAGCACTGGGGCAGAGAGGAGCACGTGGTGCAGCCCCAGCATTTCTCTGGATAGATCTGTGAAAGAAAATTGTCTTCTGTTACAATCTACCCAGTAGAAACTGTTGTAGCCTTACTATAAGGATGCAGAAATACAAATAATGCAAGACTGAGTCCTTTCCAAATAGGAGAGTATTTCTGTTAGCAGGGTGGAGATATCCATCACTATTTCCATCCCCTTTCTTACTTTTTCTCCCTCCTTCAACCATTCATACAGATCCAAGAGGAGGAATGATGGAAAAAAGCACAGGAATTTATAGACTCTCTGAAGGCTGACAGTAAATAATAAAAAAAGAGAGTTTCTATTTTGAAACAAGAAATGGAGGATGTTAGAGAGAGTGGATGTCAATCAAGGAAATTAATCTAGTGATAATCTTTCAAGGGTGTCACTCTGTCAAGACTGACCTCTTGAACAGTCTCTCAGATGAATAGGAGATAAGCAGACTTTCCGCTTTCCTGGCACTTGAGGAAAACATTTGCCAGATGCAGGCATGGTAAATTTATGCTCTTTCAACTTCTGAAGAACTGGAATCTTCCCAATTAGTTTTCAGAAGCTCAGCTTCTTTATTCTTTCTTCTGTTCTTTTTTTTTGAGGGTTTAAGAAATTGTATGCACTAAGAAGACACTGCCCAGGGCCAGAAGAGTCCCTCAGAAGTGAGAAATTATGCTTTGTTGAATGTTAGGTGTGGTTTCCACATCTCTGAAGTCATTCCCAAGCCAGCAGACTGGTTTCAACCACAGCATTCGGACACCTCCAACTCTCTAAATCCTCTCTTTCCTCCAAAATTCAGCTTCCTGTGCCAGCTGTAATTCTGTCATTTGTATTTAAACTCAGAAACACAGAATCCAGTCACCTCCCAGTCTCCAGAGTCATGGAAAATAAAAGCTATTGAGCAGAAATTGATCCTTATCAATGAAGCTGTGCTCAGTGACCTAAAACGCAGCGTCCCAAGTCATCTTCAGAAAAAAGTCATGAAATGACTCATCTTACACTGTGCTTCAGAGTGCTGTAAATTGGCCAGAAGGGACAAGAGTTTCAGAGCTGGCAGAGTGGCAGTGATCAGAGCCGGTTCTCCATGTGCGCTACAGAAATTGTTGAGTGCTGGAAAGAGAGATTGAGTGTGACTTATTACTCAAAAGTATTCCTGAACTGGAATGAGCTTGTAGGTGAACTTCTGTGAGAAGAGTTGTCAGGTTGTCTTCAGTGAGCATGTGTGAATGGTGCATCAAAACTGCCTCATGGTATTTTTTAATGCTGAGTAAAAAATAATAGCATAAACAGAGATAAAACAGCAAGAAGAAACAAGGGAGAAATTACGTTTATGGTGTGAGAGAACACTTGGTGAGATAGTGATACAGAAATAATGGAACCTGGAAAATAGTTGCCTTGTCTGGTAATACAGATTGCAATTTTGGTGATGTTAAAGTATGAGAGACAATGCTAACAGCAGAAAGTAATTGCTGGCATATTCCCAGGTGCCAAATTCTTCCAGCTGTGTTTCTGGACACAGAGATGAGAGATTGCTTTGCCAGAGTCGTTCTGAGAATACAAGAAATCTCCCTCAGTTGTTTTGTTCTAGCTGGTGCCTCCAGTTCAACATGAAATCTATGTCTTGTTTTCTCATAGGCTCCTAACTTCAAACTTCTTTAGAGCCTTGTAGCTCACAGAACTGTGTTTTACAGATACTGTTGTATCTCTGTAAAAATTTGTTACTGTCCCTTGTAATGCTCCATAAGAAAACAACTCTAACAAATGTTCTAATTTGTCCTTTCAGGCACAACCCGCCCTCCAAGAGAAGGAGAAGTGCCTGGTGTGGACTATAACTTTCTGACTGTGGAGGAATTTCTGGAGTTGGAGAGGAGTGGGACCCTTCTGGAAGTAGGAACTTATGAAGGTATGGAGCCACCAGCGATGAGAAAGCATTTCAAATACCTGTGGTGGGACGTCACATTTACATCACCCTCAATCAAGTTGGGACCTTGCTTCCCTTTTCTCTGTAACCTGAGAGAGGGAATTCCAGTTTTGCTGTGCTTTTATCTTTTGCCTTTAAGTTAGCTGCCTGAAAAGATCAACATCAGTAGGCCACGGAAATCCAATATGTAATCCCGTAACAGAATACGGGGGCAGTGTGCATTTATTCTTTGTATCCACTAGGGCTCATCTCCTTGTTCAGTTTTTCATTCCTCCTGCTCTTTCTCTTTCCCTCCATCTTCCCTAAACACACTTCCTTCACTCCCAGTTGTGTGTCACTATGCAGATACATGCTGTAGTTCTTGTTTTTTTCCTTATCCTTTGATAATTGTTTCTAATTTGGGTCATTCTGTTGATCCTTTTTACAGCACAACTTTACTAACAACAGCATTGAGACAGTCAAGGGGCACTGAAATGCCACCAGGGTGAGAGCAGGAAAAAGCTCCAAAGAAATGCAAGGCAAATTGGCCATTTTAAGGTACACAATAGGATTTGTGTAACTAGATCTGCAGCCTATAGCTCCTTCAAATTTTCTTTGGGAGAACATTCAAATGTACCTCTTGACAAGACAATGAAAAGAAATACTTTACAGGTTTCAAAGTCCTTCCAGTGTACTTCAGCTCAGTCATTTCATATTTCCATTTGAAAGAAGCTTAATGATTCTTTCTGTAAATATGAGAGATATGAGGAAGCCTTATTCTTGCAGCCTTATTCTAATTATTCTTTGTAACAAGAAATATGGAATACATTTAAAAATATAAACTATACACAACTAGCCAAAAGTCCTTGAAAAGTAGTCATCAGACATGAACATGAAAAAAAATTTTGACGTGGTTTTGGTGTTCAGGGTCTGAAGAAAAAGTCCTGAAATCCTTTTTGTCTGCTTCTTTGAAAACTCCTTTTTAAGGGCACCTTTAAACCTTGTGCTCATTCCCAACTGCAGACAATTGCAGTGTCAAACCTGGTTTGCATGAAGATGCTAAATGTATAATTTGGTTTCACTCTTCCACTTCTCTGAGCTGATTAGCTCCATCAGCACCAATGCTAACGTTCCAGCAGCAGCTCTTCTCCAAAATGAGCTTTTTCCTCTCTCTGTTTCTAATTATAACACCGAATTAGTTTTCTTTGTCATGGTGCTTGAAATAGATCAGCTGAAAGGCCTCACCATTGCTTCCTGATCTGTTTGTTGTAGTGACCTTTCCACTTGGAAAGACAAAATGGGTAACTGTCTGTAAGCTGGCTCCTGGGACATGCTGGGAATTAGTTCTCAGGAAATGCTGTATCCATCTGGGACAGTTATAACACGGTTGTTTCATTGCTTATGTGATTATATGCAGCAGCAGCTAAACTGTTTAGGTTTCATGGCTTGCTCTTTTCAGTTGCTGAAGATGAGGTTGATTTCTCATAAGTCTAATGTGTATTTCATTTCTGTGGGTGATAGAAGTGCCTGAACTTTAAAGGAATAATTTGTCAGAAGTGCTGAGAAGCTTCTTTCCCTGTTGACATCAGTGATGCTGGTGCATTGTGGTTCTGGAGTGCTGGCCCATGGAAGGAAAAATCAATGAGAATAAAGCAAATAATGAAGATGCATGTGTGCACATATGCATCAAGACACATTACTATTTGATTGTAATGTGAAATAAATAGAATTCATTTTTCACTTATAGCTTAAAGAAATTATTTTGCTGCCTTCCGAGATTTCTTTAATGGCTTTGTTGTACTTTTTTTGGAAATCTTATTTTACAGCTGTATTGATCAAGACAGTGTTGATCTTGATTAGATCTTGAAAGGTCAGGTGATTCAGACTCGATGCTGCAATTGCAAGCAATTTTGTCTATTACAAAAACTGCCAAAAGCCCAAACCACAAAGCAAGTTACACTTCTAATGGCAAAGTCTCTGTTATTGTCCAGGTTTACAGTCTTAGATATTTTAATTATCACTTGTTTCTTGCTGCATTTTGTTTCCACATTTTTTGTAATGTGTTCCACCATGATAAATTTGACTGTATTTTTGATCAGTGTTGTCTTAGTCTAAACACGAGAAATAAAACCCAACTAAGGGAAATAATTCTTCTAGTTTTACCTGCTGTGCTGAGTAGAAATTAGGATAATTGAAGAGATAGGGTTGCTTGTGATTTAATGCTCTCAAGTGATTTAGAGATGAAGGAAGAGGAATGCTGTGAAATGGACAGTAGGGATGAGAAATGGGGAAGTTTTCATGTGCCAGCCAGCCACAAGCTCATGTGTCTCAAGCAGGCTGGTGGTTTGGGGTCACTGTGGTCCCAGGGACCTTTCTGGCCTTAATTTGTAAGCATCAGCATGTGGTGGTGGAGAAGATGGACATAAAGCACCTGGATGCTGTCACTGGGAAAGATCTTGCAGAAGAAGAGGTAACAGTAGCATTTAATAACAGTTACTGAAGAGAAGTTCTGGGGAGAAAGATTAGAAAACAGGGAGCTGTCAGAAGAGGGGTCGTACACAGGACTTTGATGCTGGTACAGATATTATTGATTTGGAAAGAATAAAGAGCAAGCAGAAGAGAACAGTTGGAAACCATAAAAAAAGTAAGAGAGTGTATCAGGTTTTCAAAGAACAACCTGAGTTTTGGAAGTGCTGTAACTGCAAAAAGAGAAAGTGCAAGCTGAACAGGAGAAAAAGAGGTGTTGTCGACCTACAGGGCTTGGTAATGCCATTATTATTTCTTCTGGTGCACTGCAGATAGGTTCCTCTGGGCAGCTTTTGATTCACACCAGTGAAGGCAGAGTGGGCATGGCAGCTGTTCTGGTCACCTCTCATCTCCCTGGTGTGTTCTGCACCCAAAAGGCTTCAAAAAATGTAATCAGGTGGGAGGAGGCATTGGCAAGCCTTAATTCCTGGGCTGTTCAGTTTGGGTTTTAACATCCTGATTTTTAACCATAAAGCCCAGAAACATCCTCTTTCCTGATGAAAGCTACATGTTGATCACATGAATCCAGCAGCTGGAGCTGGAAGAGCTGCCCAAAGCTGCAGTGCTGCTCCAGGATTGGTGATTTTGCCCCACGTGTGTGCTGCACACAAAGTATTCAAACCAGTTAGAAATTACCATTGACAATACTCATTAGGAAGGAAAATTCTTTTTAGGCTGCACATCGTCTAGGCCTTCTGGTGGATAGGAAATCACTGTAATTGTAGTCTCAGGCATTTATTGACTGCTCCTTCAGGGCAGAAAATACTGATGGATGCATGGAAGTAATTGTGTAGGTTACTAATTATTTAGCAATTACTTCTGCATTTGAATTGCAGGCTCTCACAGGCACCCCAAGGGAGGGCTGTTTTGAGCACAGCCACTGCTTCCAGATTTTATTCCCCTTTTTTTCCCCAGCTGCTGAGTGCCTCTGAGCAGATCAGGTAACTGCTCCATACTTCAGGTTCCTGGCCTGGAGAATATTAAAACAACACTTACTTCTCTCTTTATTAATATTTCAGCAGATACCCTGTGCCTGCAGCTATCTGCTGTTTCAGATAGGAGGGGCAGAGTGGAAGGCACAGTGTGCTGGAGGGCTGTGCTGCATTCAGGCAGCCCTGCAGATGGGAGCTGTGCAGAGGCACTCAGGGACATGGGGCATGGTGGCTGAATTTTGATTGGGGATGGCTGTATCACCAGGCTCTGGTGAGGCTGTGTGAATGAATGCCTGCCCAGCACTTAGTGATCCTCAAAAGAAAAAGTACTGCACTTTATAACGTGTGAAGGGTTATTACATTATAGAGTATTATTGTCAAGGCATCATCTTTCATTCTCAGGACAAGTGTTATGTGATTGCCAAGAGAAGTAATAAGTAATCTGCATTAGTCTCATGACTAAGATGTAATGGGGTGACTTGCTAACATTTTCAAAGTATATAAAACTAGCTACTGTAGACAGGGTCTCCGATTGTGGAACTTAATGATTGTAATAAATTACATTAATAGTGCAGTTTGAATTTCAGCCGAAGTAGAGAGGTGTATTCAGCAACATGCTTCAAATCAGGATGCCTTTAGCCTAATTTATCTGATGTGCTGGCTCTCCTTGGGTTTCTCTGCTGCTTTAGCAAAATGGGTGGATTTTTTTTTGCTGGTGCCTTCCCAGCCTGTGGGTGTCACCAGCTCGGTCCCACCTGGAAATGAGAGCTGAGGCTGTGGCAGGCAGAACAGGAGGGGAAGATTGGGTGAGGAAGGGTGGCAGATGCTGGGGTTGCCCGTGCAGGTGAGCAATGTGTTCCACTTAATAAGATCAGACCTGCTGATTTTTGTCTCCAGACCAGAGATTGACTCAATAAATCATAATGGCTTCTTTAGCACCATAATAATGGGTCACACTGAATATCCACATACTATAATCTGTGCACTGCAGAGTGATTCCTCTTCTATTTTTGGCTCTTAATACTTCACTTGGTTTTTTTTTTTTTTTTCTTGTTTTTTCCTTATTAAACCGCTAGTAGAGAAAAAAGGCAACACCTTGTTGTTTATAGGCACAATTATCAGTGCTAGCTGAGCATGAGTGCTGCTGCACTGGAGTGTCATCTGGTAACAGTGCTTCATTCTGCAAACAGCTGAAGTGGTACCTGAGTAACTCTTGTTCTCTAAAAGCAAATATTCAAATATCTTATAGGGGTTCAGAGTGGCTTTGACTTTCCTGCAGAATTCCTGACTGGCTTTGCCCTCTCTCTGCACTTTCAGTAACAACTTTCTCAATGTGAGCTCTGTCAGAAATGGTTCATTAGCAGTCATGCGTTTTAAAACACGAACCTCAGGGAAAAGGTTCCCAAACACCTCTGGCAAAAAAAGAGATATGGTGAATTAGTTGCATTCCTCTTAAGTTAGAGTTCATGTTATTTCAGGCATCATTTACTTTATAACCATAGTTTGATGTGTTGAAGGCTGTTCCTAGCAGCCCAGGCACATTTTAGCATTGTTTTTTTTTTGGTACAGGCTGTTCTCGGGGCTCTCCAGAAGTGGCTGCTTCTTGCTGGTGTTACCCAGCTCCTCTGCAGAGGCAGCCTGGCCTGCACAGACTGCAGCATTTCCCTGCCTGCAGAGCTCACTGCCTCTGCTTTCCAGAAAGAGAAGGTGCTAATGGGACACATCCTCATGGTGGGATTACATATATAAATATTTAACTATTTGCAAGAAGAGTTTCGTATTGCAAAGGCTTGACAGGGTATTTTCTTTATTCCTACAGTCCTATGCCAGGTAGGGTGTTTCCAGCTGCTTCTCCTGTTTTCTGTATATACCATACACAAGTACATGTTTATTTATGTTCCCTATGATTTTTTAAAAATCTATTTGAATGTGGATGTAGCAGTTGATATAACACAGCTGGTCTCGTGGAACACCCTGAGCCTTCACAGCCCCCTCCTGGTCCATGCTAACAAGCTTGTACTGCTTATTTATTACTTTTAGTGTCATTACTTTGTTTTAGGATTTTTCCATGCCTTAAATGTGCTTGGGTACACTTGTACATGAGTGCTAACAATAGCATGTGGCAACACCTAGTGATAGCACAGCAAAAAGCAGGATAAGTAAGAGTGATTTGTTCAGTGGGTGACTTTCTCTCATGCTGCCACTGCCTTTAGGACACTGATTGGAGAATATGTTAAATTTCAGACCTAATTGAAATGTGCAGTTTGGAACAGTTTGACTTATTTAACAAGAACCCCAAACTGATCTTTCAGTTAACCTCATCCTTAATAACTACAAAAATTGACAGATAATCTCCTATTTAAAGCAAATGGATTTATTGTAGGTTAATTTCTCTGAGCTCTCCTTCGTTGCCTGTTTTCCTTCTGATCCAGATGCTGTATCCACAGCCTCCTCTCGGTTGCCTGGATACTCTGAATTTCCTCAAGGCAATTGCTAATCAATGTGCAGTTGCAGCTAGGTGAATCCCACAGACAGCAGCCAGATCTGTCATCTAAATGTGGAAATCTGTAGCAGAATGTGATCTGGGAAGAGAACAGACAAAACACCATAGCAGGAGCTCTGCTCTCAGGAACCAATTCATCCTGTGCTCATCAGACACAAGCACTCTTGCTGGATTAGATGAACAGAAGCTGTTCTGCTAAAATTAAGGGTCAATTGTTTTCGTTCCTGTACAGTTCAGAGAAGTGGAGCTGAGTCTCAGAAAATAAAACAATTACATTAATAATGGCATTTCAAGTCTTTGTTTCAAGGCTTTGCTTAATTTTGCTGCTTATCTCCAAGAGTCTTTCCCAAAACACCCATTTGCACTAAGACAGAAAGCTATGAAGTTCTTTTTAGAACATGAGTTGTTAATGGAGTCCTTGTTAGCACAGAGTGGTCTTTTTGAAGATCAGATGCACCTCTCATGGACACACAGCCCTCTCTGCTGCACAGAGGCTTTTCAGCTCCTTGGGATTTTTATAATTGCAAAATTAGACTTCACAAGTAGGCATCAGTAAATTCAGAGCTGCATGAACTCTTCTTGGTCCTTTGCTGAGACACAAATGCACTCCCAGTCCCAGGCATAGACATCTTTCCACCAGAAAGGAGAATAAGTGCTGCAGAGCAAACACCTACTGATTAAAGTAACTCAGATATGTGGTTTGGGACCACATTCTTCAATTGCTGTAATTGCACCATTAGAATTAATGCTCAAATTCATGTTTGGCCTTGCAGTCAGCTACTCTGCCTTCTTGCACCTCTCCATGTCAGCTCCCTGTCCCCATCCCAGCAGCCTCCATGGTCTCCTCTTCCCTCTCTGCTTTAGTGGCCATTCCACTTTTGAACCTGTTTGATTGTGCCTCTCTTCCTTTGCTTTTCCACCCATTCCAGGATCAGCATCTTGGCTGGATGCAGTCCTTTCAACCCCCATGGAACTGAATTCAGTGGTGTGAATTCAAGGGTTTTATGGAATAGATTCATAGATTTTTTACTTAAGGGTAGCTAGTTGGTGTATTTTTGTGAATTATATTTTAATTTTCAGGTCACATAAACAATTTAAGGTGAACTTACTGCCCACCAGGGGAATACTTAATAAGAATGCTTTATTATTTGAAATACAAGACAAATTTTCCACTGACGCTTCATTTCTAAAACTTAAAAAGAAAGTTCTCTTTATTGACAGTGTTGCTTTAATTCAGGACAGGGTGGAAGCTGCTGTAGATTGCTTTCATTGATTGTGATCCCTGCTTGAATTGGCAGAGCAGGAGGTGTTATGATGATGAGAACTTGTCTTATTGTTGTGATAAGCTGTTACCAAAGTCTAATTACTGGGTGTGATGCTAAAATGTGTAAGCTGCCGACACTTAAAGATAAGGAGATGAAAAGAAACCAACTCATTCCAAATAACTCTTCTGTTTGGGTTTTTCCATTATTATTGTTATTTTTGTGCACTCTCCTGAGAGGTGCTTTAGAGTGCATGGATTAAGTCATGGATTTGGCTGCAGATGCTGCCATCAAACTTCAGCTGTGGTTAAGTAAGTTTTAAGCACCAAGGGACTGAATAAAGTAATGGTTAGTGAAAAGTGATGACAAGGGATTCAGTTAATGGTGTGTGCGTCTGTGAAGTGAATGGGTTGTTATTAGCTATTAATTCAGGTGCTGTAGGCAGGATCCAAATGTGATTGAGAAGGGGGTATGGGGTAGAGGCCCAGTTCCCATAGCAATTGGACATGGGGCAGTGCCATTCCTGCCATGCTGGCTGCTTCAGAACTGGCATTTCCACAGACAACTGGAGAGTTTCTCCTGCAGTCTTGTCCCGGAAATCTTCATTGTCTGGGAGACAGGCTGCTCCTTTCCAGCTCAGAGACATCCTGTTGGGGTCAGAATCCTCAGAAGTTCTGCAGAGCTTCACCTGAGCTCAGCACCCCGGGGGCTCCTGCCCTAACTGCTGTGCTGACTTCAGAAAACGTTTTGGGATCCTCTGGGATGACAGATGCTTGTGTATGCACATGTAACATGCTGTTAATAATTAGAGCTGATTGGATATTCAGTACAAATTACACTGGCTATGGAGTTAGCCCCTTCCTTAGGCTTACAAGTGGCTCACAAAACACTGTTAAAGCCTATTTTTAAATGTATGTTTTTTCATAAACATTGATAGATTTAATTTGAATGAATAATGTCAAGTCTGAGTGTTGTAAAACTCTTGCTGGGCTGTTCACTGTCAGTTGCTAATGGAGCGTGTTTAGATTTTTGAGTCACTGTGTAAATATTTTCTATTTCCAATTTTGAGGATGAAACATCATGTTTGATGATTGTTTTTACCAGTCTCCCCTAATACTGTGTCTGCTTCCACGCCCAGGCCCACATGCCATGTCTTCAAAAATAACTGCTTAGAGAAGAGAAATAGGGCTGACTGCATCCAGCAAACATGAGGCAAAGACAGCATTTCCATTTTCTCTCATTTTCCATGTCACCTGGAAGCTGGGTTGGAACATTCTTCTAAAGATTTTCATAATGAGCTGAGTTCTTTCCCCAACCTGTTTGTCCTTATGTGAATCCAAAGGAAGAGCTCTGATTTTTTTTCGAGTATTGACTCAGGCTTAATCTGCCTCCTGTGGTGAAAAAAAGAAAAGTTCAGCCCTAGTGGGTACATTTCCCATAAACCCCACACATGCTGAGCCATGCTCAGTTTCAAATTAATATTTGCTGGTTTTATATGCTCATTTATATTTACAGGCATCCTCTAAGACAGCACTGTCTTGGTAGAGAGCAATACCAACAACCATGGCTGGTTTGAAAAATGACTAATGATTTTGGTGTAAGAAAACCTGAAATACTTTAGAGAAGCCTGTTTTTCTGTTGAGGAACAGCTCTCCATGGACTGGTAGGAACTCCAGCTTTGCTGTTGCTAGAGGAACTGAAGAGGAACAAAATTCAAAGATATAATCATACATTTCTCTGTAATTGGAGGAGGGATGGTACCATCTGTGCTTTGCTCTTGTCCAGGGGAAATAAAACCCATACTACCAACATCTATATATCCCCTTCATCCTCTTTGTTGCATCCTTCCTAAAAATTTTAACCAGTTAAAACAGACCCAAAATAACTTTTGCGTAAAACAATGATGTGCAGTGCTATAAATAAAAGTTGTTTTCATGTGTATGGCACCTACATGGCTCTCTCTGCTTAGCAGTTAATATCCTCAGAAAACACTTTTTTTCCCCCTGGAAAACCA
Source organism: Cettia cetti (assembly GCA_013401135.1). NCBI lineage: Eukaryota > Metazoa > Chordata > Aves > Passeriformes > Sylviidae > Cettia > Cettia cetti. The sequence goes on from VZUI01020923.1 coordinate 25,595, forward strand.
AACAAAGCAACAACCTAAAAAAAAACCCCCAAACCACAAAATCCCAGAGTAGTGTCATTCTTCATGAGAAATGCCAAAGAAGATAGATGGGAGCAGGATTAATTATCCTTTTTTTTTTTTTTTTTTTTGACCACCTACGTTTGTATTTTCCCTTTGCTCTCTCTCTCCCCCATTCCGCCTCTTTTTGTATAAAACAGTTCTGCAGTATGTAGAGCATAAGAATTATTTCTCTAGCAGAAACTGCAACCTGCTTGCAGAGCCTCCGTACCCATTAGAGGCTCTTTCCAGAAGAAGTAATTTCCTTCTCCCCATAAATTATGCATCAATGTGCATTTAAGATTCTGAGATGATGAACAGAAGATGAAAGCTGCTGCTGCTCCCACGGAGCTGGATCGTGTACAGGCTGAGCACACCTTGTGAGGACAAACCTGCACGTGCTGCTGTCCTGCTACTCCAGCTGGGGAAGCATGGAGCTGGGAGCTGCTCTGCCTTCTTGGGCCTCAGCTCTGTGAGAAATACTTCTTCACCTCACAGGAGGCAGTGAGGGGGAATGATAACAAGTGTTTCCTAAGTGGCCTTCCCAGATGGACTCTGCCAGTCCAAGTCAGGGTGATTCCAGCTCCTGATGGGTCCTGGTGATGTTCCTTCCAGGAGGATCTGCTCCATGATCCTGCCAGGCTCAGAGGTGACACTGCCTGGCCTCTTCCTGGGTTCCCCATTGTTAAGAAAGGGATTGTGTTTTCCCTTTTACGGTCAGTGGCAATTTCACCAGGCTGCCACAACTCCTCAAATATGGTAGAAAGCGATGTAGCAACTCCATCCAGGTTCCCAGGACCTGCAGATGCAGCTCATCACATCCCATGGCCTGTGCACCTTCAGGTTCCTTAGATGGTCTCCAACCTGATCTTTTCCTACTGGGAATATGTGTACTGAAAAATTGAAAAATAATGCTTTCGGGTTATGCATAGCATGTGGAGATCAATGAAGAATGTAAATAAATTATGTTTTAGAGAAGACTTTTGCACTGTTGCCACAATGGAACTGTATGGGAGGGCATCCTTTGTGTTTTGTCATCTCAAAGAGCATTACGTCTACCTTTGGAATCTGAAGATGGCAAATAAAAATTAACAGTAATTGCTGAAAGAAAAATTTGAGGTAGTTTTATATAAAACTGTTGTATATAACAGCTCATTGTGTAAAAATTAGAAGATTCACCCTGCAATAGGTAAATTCTCTGTATCCCTCTGAATCATAATCCCTCTGAATTCCTGTCGTTCCCAGAGTAGTGTGGGAACAGTTTCCAGACCTGAGGTTGCAGTGGAGAATTTTAGGGCAAATAAGCACTGCAGTGGTGTGGAGGTGAAACAGGGCCAGTGAAATACCTCTGTGCTGTTCTGGCATAAATGAATGTGCACTAATTCTGTGTCTCTCCCATGGTCACTGAAAGTTACAGGGGAGCAGCCCAAACTCTTTGCACTGGTGGATTCTGAGCATGTTTGGCATAACCAGGTGTGCATATGTGTGTATTCAAGTTTAGCTTTAAGGTCTGGTTCTTACTTCTACCAAGTTGACTCAACTGCTGAATTTCCTCTTTCAAGAAGGCAGTGCCATGTGGTATCTTTCCTTTTCTCTCCTTTGACTAAGTTTTCTTTTAGAGAGAGAATAGTGTTTGCTTTCCAAATGCAACATCCCCCCTAAAAGAACCTGAGTACTAAAGCAGGCCATCGAGCCTTTCATCACTTCTCTTGGTGATAGCAGTCATGAATTTTTTATTTTCTGCAGGGCTCACTCCAGATCTGCCACAGCATTGTGTGGGTGCACACATGTAAAAAGGCTACTAATTGAAATTCAGATGTAAGGAGATGAAGTTTTGCTATTCACCATGACTGCCTTTTGTTTTAGCCCATGTACGCTCAGTGCACCTAAACAATACAACCATTGCTTCTCCTTTTAGATTCGACAAGAATAACTAAAAAGGCAAGAAATATTTCTGTGTCAGCTGTAGAGATGAACTGCGCACCCACAGAAATGGCAATGGCACGTGTTAGCTTCTGTATTTACTTATCTGTGGGGAGGGACGGAAATTTTAATGGAACTGTAAAGAAAATTAAATAGAAAACTTACTGCTATAAACTGTTCTCTTTTGAAGATGCAAATGTGTCTCTATTGCCTAGGTAACTATTATGGAACGCCGAAGCCTCCAAGCCAGCCCCTCAGTGGGAAAGTGACTTCCACCAATGCTTTGCAAAACCTGCAGTCTGGCTCCAAGCAGTCGACTCCAAAGCGAACCAAGTCTTACAATGATATGCAAAATGCTGGCATAGTGCATACAGAGAATGAGGAAGAGGATGATGTACCTGAAATGAGCAGTAGCTTCACAGGTAAAGCAAAAATACTGCTGTCCTTCAGTTGGAATACACGGGGAAGGCTTTTGGAGGGTATTTTGGAGAGGGGGTGTTGTTTTTTAATGTGTTTTCTGCAAAGCTGTCAAAGTCAAACGGAACTGGCCGACACTGAATGGCAGATGTCCAGGTGTGAACAACCACATGCACAGCTGTGTCTTTCCAAAAAGGCCTTGTGGGATTGAACTGGTTGAAACAAAAATGTGGTGAAGTTCAAATTCAATAATTGCAGAAAGGTTGGGGATGAGTTGAGCTATGGTTGACAGTTACAAACAGTATGAAATTACTCAACCAGATTTACATTTGAAATTAATTATTGCCCCTTCCTAAATATGTTACTGTCCTTTAGCCTTCCTTTCATCTAGAAATGTGATGTGCCCATCATGTAGAGTTACTGTCCTGGTCCTCTTCTCCAAGGTGTCTCCCAGCACATGGAGTGCTGCTTGCTGTAGGAATGAGATCTGAAGCATGGGTGCAAGTTCTGTATTTCATGGAAGGTCTTGTGTCCTGCTGAACACAGATCTTGTTCCCACCATGCCTATCATCAAGCCTTGGCTGAAAGATCACTGGAAACCTTTGCAATCTAAAGTGAAGTACTGTGCAGGCAGATTCATAGCAAAATACTGTTGGAGATCCACTGAGTTTCCACAGAAATCAGCTGGAAGTTTGTGAAGCTCTGAGGGGCAAGAGCTTCTCCCAAGTCCCCAGGCCTAGTATTTGTTAGTGCTTGGAATATTGTTACCTCAGCTCAGTTTCAAGCACTTCTGGGCTCTTTTTGAGGCAGGTACTGAGCAGGTATTATCCACACCTTCAAGCCTTTCCCAGCTGTTTGTCATGGGAGCTCACAGTAGCTGGTACCTGGTCCTTTGTCCTCTGATCACTTTCTGTCACCATGAAAATTTTCCTTCCCAGCCTCTGATGAGCCAGAGGCTCTGTCCTGCCAGTTCCTACCTGCCAATGTCCTGGCTCTAACAGCTGTTTAGAGCTTTGAAAGGATTTAGGCTGCGATTTACTTTTGGTCCTCTTTGGGCCAAATTAGGCTTTTTAGGGTTGTACTCAGTTTGGCTGCTACCTGCTACACATTTCCAGCTCAAATTGCTTCTAGCCAGCCGAATTTCTCCCAGGTTGGAATTTCTATTTCTGCTGACCAGCTCATTGACAAAATTTTGCACCAAGGGTGGTTTCTCACATGTGACATGACAGCAGCCTCAGCGTTTGTCACGGGATCTGATTTTGGGAAGAAGCTGGTGGGAGATCTGGTATTTGATTTCCTTGCTGCCTGTCTCAGTTTGGTGCCCCTGAAGTAGCTTGAGCATCATTTCTCTTCCTTGTTTTCCTTTGCAAGATGAAATACTGGAAGATGCAGCTCATTTGTCACAACGTTATCACACCCTGGCCCCTTGCCTTCATTAAATGGGCACAGAATCAAGAAAAAAGTTATTTCTCAGATACCAAAGCGATTCCTTATGCTTATTTCACATGAAAGTGTGTTTGCCATATTAAAATGCTCCTGCTTCCCTAGGAGACCTCTCGGTAACTTGTGTTTTCCAGATTTTGGCATGTTTGTGCTCTCAGTTTTAAGCTGGGGATGATTCTTTCACGCTTCTTTATCTTGTCATCTTCTACCTAAAAATATCAAACTCCAGGAGGGCTGAAAAGCAAGCGCTGAGGGTGCTGGTACAGTCTAGATGTTTTTCTTCCAGTTCCTCCCATTTATTATATTCTTCTCTTTTGGTAATGGCAGCACAGAGACTAGAATAATGAAGGAGCTATTTCCAGGGCTGTGGGCTGTGAATTGAGGATGTTCATGGTCTCTGGTGTGGAGAGCAGGGAAGGTCCTGTCTGTGAAACCCTTTCAGCCCCTCTCCTTGGGGATTTGGCAGAGGGTGACACTGATCTCTCTCTCTCTTTTGCTCAGTGTGTTGTCTGTGCTTGTACTGATGTTCTCAGGGAATGTGGAAGTGCTGCCATAAATTTTCAACACCTTCAAGAACCAAACAGAGAAGGTCCCTTTGGTAGACACAGGGTAAATTTTAGAATTTGTCTGTTGTTGCCAAAGCCTCTCTGTGAAGGAGTGAGGGCACAGTCCTGTTTATTGGGGAGCATTTACTGTGATTAGTGATGAGAGGGGACAAACAGCAGTGTTTCATGGACACAGCTCAAAACTGCATGGATACAAACATCAGAAATATTTCCTTAGAGGGAGACGGGCTAGATGCAGCATAAAGTACTCCTGACTGACTTTGACTGGAAGGATACTGTGATGGGCCTTGGAATAAACCACCTCAGACAGCAAGAATGGGCACTAATGAGCAGCAACGTGGACAATGGGACAGGGCTGACATTCATTTTAATTTTTAATTTAAAATAACGCACTGCACTGAAGACATTCACTTGTTGACTTTGAGCTTCTGGCAACATTTTGCACTTGTAAAATCTCCTCTTTTGATCATTCTTCAAACAAGAAATTTTATCCTCCTAATCCTGTCCCACAATTGGCACTGCAGGAGTGAACCTGTAAGCCTGCTTGAAAGCACATTGAATTCCTCTACACCAGTGAGCCCTGGCCTCAGACAGCTTGGAGGAATTTGGTACCTCAGCAGGGTCTGTTGGAGCGAACACAGGAGCTGATCACAGCTCCTGATTTGTTTGGCCAGGGTCTGGCTGGCAGAGTGTGTGTGGCCGAGGTGAGCTCGCCCCTGCTGCCACAGAGGCTGCTGGGGCTCTGCCCTCGCTTCATCTGCTGCTGTGTCTCATGAATTAAAAAGCAAGGAGAGGAAAACTGGCAAGGATAAACGTGGAGGAGCAAACCAGGGGAGGAAGGGGCGTTCTCACTTTTCTCTGTGTGTGTTTGTTCCGCAGCAGAGTCCGGTGACCAGGACGAGCAGAGCGCGCGCGTCGGGAGAGAGGCAGCCCCAGCGTCCACCATTGAGAGCCACACCCACGCCCCCACCACGGAACCATCTCAGAGCCTCCCTCAATACCTACCTCCTTCTGCCGAGGATAACCTAGGTCCTCTGCCGGAGAACTGGGAGATGGCCTACACGGAGAACGGAGAAGTCTATTTTATAGAGTAAAGCACATTTCTCTTGTTCCAATTCCATCTCTCTCCCTCTCTCTGGGCATAAGTAAACCTCGGTGGATGTTTTGTGTGTGTACGTGTGTGTATTAAATATTTAGTGTATACAGTTAGGTTGCAGAGCTGTTAGTTCTTTACTGCTTCTGAAGGGGGTTTGCATTTCCTGATTGGATCAACATCCAAATTACTCCTGAGTTCCAAGGCAGCGGGAATTGCTTGTTTTATGAGGGGAGTTACAAAAGCAACACACACTTATAAAATACAGGCCAGTTGTTTTCATGGGTGGAATGAAAGCTCCTAATTGGAAGGGCTGAGACTTCATTTCTGATGCCTGTGTCTGTGCATAATGCAGCAGAAGGGATTCCTCCAGTCCTGTACACAGGCAGCAGAGCCTGGGATGAACTTCGTGTGTTGTCTCCTCGTCACAGCAAAGGGGCCAAATGTGTTAATGTTCTCCAGTGGTTTGCAAAAGGTACAGCTCAGTGCAGGCTAGGCACAGCAAGGTACCTCAAGCTCTGCAGTCTTTGCCTAAGAGCTGATTGCTGTCAGCAATTTTATGATGATATTGATTTTTTTCATGCCATAGATAACAGTCTCAAATTATACTTGTCTAAATTTGTTGAGGTAGGAGTAACTTATAAAATAGGACCAGTTAGTGTAAGAGGTGTCTCGCACAGAGTTTAGCTAGACATTAACACTCAATTAGCCTTTGAAACTCAAACCCTTAGCTGCCAAGTAGAAGAGGGGTTGAGGAATTGATTTTGGATTTGATGGTCTGTTTAATGCAGTTGTGGAAACTCTACCAGAAGCCAATGTCCAGTTACTGCGGAAGAACTTCCTCTGTTAATTAGCTCTCTCTCCTGTGGAGAGTTATGCTGGATCAGGGTGTAAGTGCAGTCCTGCCTCATCATCAGGAGAGGAGATTGGGCCAGGACAGGGGCAGGGAAAGGTTCAAGAGCAGGTTTTCACTTCACTTCAGTGGCAAGGAAGCACAGGGGAGAAGATTCCAGAAGATCTGAGGAGCTGGGATGACTGAGGGCACTGCAGCAGTCCTGCTTCAGCTGGGAGAGGGCTGCTCTAAAAAAGGCCATTTTCCAGGGCACTCTCAATTACCTGAAGAGGCTCCAGCAGTCCCTGAGTGTAAGACAAGGTCGAGAAGGCAGAATGCAAATTCTCATCAGATGAAACCAAGATGTGTACATTACTCTGAGCACAGCTTTCTGCCCCTCACTGTGTCCTCAGGGTGCCTCATTATTTGACTACTCTCTGGCCTTTTTAAATAGAACAGCCTAATAGCCCATTCAGCCTGCCATTTTCCTCCTTGGAGGAGGACAGATCATGAGTAGTAAATGCTGCCCAAGCAGCTGGTTGCTCATCTTTCAGACCCCACAGGGGCTCCTGCTGTCCTTCCTTACAGGTGCTTCCATCAGGGGTTCTGCTGCTGCCACTGATTTCCCCAAACCCACCCCCATGGCTGCTGTGTCTGTGTTCTCTTAACAATGCAGGACTGTAGCACCTCAAAATAATTTGCCAGGAAAATCATGTGTTGGGAAAACACAGCCTGTAGACATAGGCCTGTGTGATGTGAAGCTCTGGTAGCAGCACCCTCTCCCTGCCTGCAGTGTGGTTTGAGGACACATTCACAGGGGGCTGATTTTGTGCATGAACCTGTTGGTGTGGATGCAGCACTGAATGTCTGCAGTTTTTTCGTTCTAAGGACACCCTGAGCCTAGGAACCATTTAGTTTGATTTGTGTCAGATGAAGAAAGTGGACTAATGAGCAGTGTGCACCCAAGCTAGCTCAGATGTCTGTTCCAGCATCTGTGGTGCTTTGGGTATCAAGTCAGGGTGCTGAAGGGAGCAGCATGAGCTCCTTGCACAGAACCAGTGTAGGTCCAGTGGGGCCAGGGCTGTGTGTCAGATAACCAATCCTGATATAGCTGGAGCAATTTGGTTTCTCTGTTGCTTTAGTTGGCATTTTCATTACACAGCATATCCCAGTCCCCTGTTATCTGTGCATGTTACAGGTCTAACACAATCCTTTCTGCCTGAGAGTGTGATCTGAAAGGTGTTTAGCTAAATTTTCTGTGCCTCAGCAAACTGCACTGTTGTGAGCCTTTGGTTAGCGAGTACAAAATTGCAAGAAATATGCAAATATTCTATTGCTCTCCTCCCACTGCCCTCCTTCTCAGCTAGACTGCAGACTTGCTTATAAATAAGGTGGCAAACCCTCTCTGCTTTATTTTTGTTAATTTGCCTGACTTGCTGAATTTCTGCCATTCAGTTTTCCGGGTGCTGATTAATTGCTCTGAAGCACACATAAGGATTAAACACATTTGCTCATCCTGCCTTGGAAGGGCTGGGTATTAGGATGTGTAAAACAAGGACCTTTTATTTACTCACTCAGATCCTGGAAGCAGGGCTGGCCCCTTTCCCTCCAGTACAATACAAATTTGCTGGTTGGCTGTTAGTTCCTCAGGGATCATGGCCCTCATTACAGAGCCCTCATGAGACTGTTGTGAGGCTCAAGTTCAGTTTGTAAACCTCTTTGAGACCTTTGAGGAGAAGTAAATAGCATTACTACGGTATTGAAACTTAAAACTGTTAAGCAGTGTTAAAGGCTAAGCTAGATAAGAGATACCTCAGGGACTGGAGGGATATCTTAGCAGGTTGTGTCTAAGATGACACCAGGTTGTAGAAGAATATTACCAGATTGTCTGCTTATGCAAATGAAATTATGGGAGAAAATAACTTCTAGAAAAGTGTATTTTAAGCCTGTTTACTATGCAATCTTCACCACTGGGACTGGCATCATGAGGCTGTCAGGGGACTTGAGGAAAGGAAGAGTTGAAAGTAAAGCTGTTCGACATCCATCGAAGACTGAGACAGAACATTTTTATTCGTCTAATTATAAAGTTTTCAATCAAAACCATGCTTGGGTCAACTCTAGACATGTCAAAGGTCTTCTGTAGGAACAAAACTCACTGCATAATTTAGTGAGGAAGGGAAACTTCTGCCTTTAGCTCAGAGACAGCTCTTGGAATTAAAAACAAGCCACCAAAGGCAAAAATTTGGAAAAAATATTATTATATAGCAGCATTCACATGCCTCTTTCCAGTCAGGGGTGCTGATTTGTATATTTTCACTTGTTACGTTTGTGTTTTCAATGCTAAAGTTCTTGTGATTTGGTCGACTAGTTTGCACAACATCAAATTGTAGTGCTGTTTCTTTGAATCAAAAGTATGCCTTCAGGTCTGTTGAATAATAAAGAGAATATACACTTTATTGTCACGGATACTTCAACTCTGCTTTATTAACAAAGGTCATATTTCCATTTTTGGTTTCCAGCCATAACACAAAAACAACATCTTGGCTAGATCCACGGTGCCTGAACAAACAGCAGAAGCCTCTAGAAGAATGTGAAGATGATGGTAAGAGACTAAAAAATAGTGACATAATACTGTGTTTGGTCCATTCCTAGGTAACTTTTTTTCTTTTTACTTCTGTCTTTCTAATAACTAGTACTCAGAAAGACTTTTTAAAAATTAAAAAAGATTTATTAGTAAGTACAAAGAGACAATATCCATGATGTTGTAAAATTGCTGTGAATGTAAAACAACCATTGAGGTGCCAGATCATTTAATAAAAGTCAAGAAGGTGCTACAAGTAAGAGGCCTCTGTTTTTGCAAGGGCATTTGAAAAGTCACTGATGCTGAACAAGCCTCAAAGCTGTCTGACATGTTTGCTTCTTGGATTGCTGTGTGGGAGGGAGTGACTGAGTCTCTGCGTGCTCCGCTGTGTTCCGCTTCAACCGCCTGCTTCACATGGATCGAAAGAGTTATGTTGTTATTTCCTTGTTTGAGCAGAAATAACTTGATTGCTTCACTTCTTCTGTTAAATGCTGACAGTCTGTGCAGTGTTGTGATTGCTGAAACAAATTCCATTTGAAAGTGTAGCTTTCTGACGCTGAAAATTTGCACTAAGATTTGGTATTCCTTGAGATGTTGGAAATGCAAGCCACTGTCCAATTTAGAGCAGCCAAATGCAGAACTGTTAATGCAGGCCCTTCCTGGCCTCCTTTAGGAGATGCTGGAAGAAAAAAACGAATTATGAAAATAACTTAAATGTTTGGGAAAACCTGTGAGGGAATTTTGGTCTACTGACCAGGAAAGGTGGTGGTATTGAAATACATAATGTTGGCTAATACAGTACTGTCATGGTAGACACTTCTTAAAAATGGAAGGGCTTCCTTCATCAGCATTGGTGCTGTCCTTCTAAAGTCAGTTTTCAAGATAAGGTGAACCTCCTGCTGGTGTCAGTCATATTAGTAAAAATCAAAATTTTATTTCAGAAAAGAATCAACTCGATCCCTTTTCACGGTTCAACTCTGGCCTCCAGAACTGCTCTTAACTCTTTTTATACGTGTAGTTTTTCAACCTCTCCCATCTTTCTTCTGCAAGACTTTGCAGAGTGTGAGAGTTTACCTCTGCAGTCAAGGCTGCTGTGGTGGAGCAGGTCCCCAGCTTCCCAGTGCACAGTGCAGGATACCCTCAAACCACAGGGATGTGCCAGGTGAGGAGCAGCCAGTACCCCAAACCTACAGAGGGTGGCTGAGCTCCTCTGTTGCACAGTTTTAAGTCTCCTCACAGAAGGGAAAGTCTTTCTCTTGTCCTCTTAGCAATTATAAAGCAAACATTGGAATAATTTGTTTAATTTGGAATAGAAACATACAGCTGGTATTATTGTATTTCATTGAGTTCATAATTTTAGAGAGCAGTGGCATCTTTGTTTATCAACTCCTTAAAATCAGCTAATTTCATCTTCCCACACACTCCTTCACTCCATTCACCAAGTTGCTCATTAATGGATATTTTTAACATTCAATAGTTAAACCAGTTGCTTCATAGTTACAGCAGTGTTCTGCACTGCTTTGCTTGGCTGCTCTAATCTTGCTTAGCACGTAAGAATAATTATGTTTCAAAAAACAAAGAGGAGAGAATGTTAGTTTTGCCTTATCATAGAAGCTGGATGTTTTTTGGCAAGGGTCACTGTTGTGTGTCATTCCATAAAAGTCAGTGGGATGACTCCTCTGTTTTGTTGGGTGTGTGTGCATGTGAGTTGCCAGGCTCATCCCACCCTTTTTTATGGATTTTATGAATGTTAGATATTGCTTTAGATTTGTTTGGGTGCAGTTGCCTTGTGCTTTTGCTTCATCAGGATATGTGTCCCTAACAAAGTTTTTGCCTGTTTCCCATTGCTTAGGCTATCAAAGGAAATTGCAATTTGTATTTGACACTAATGGTCCCAAACAACTGCTTTGATAGAATATTTTACAAAGAGGTCATGGAAGTGGGTGTCCAGTTGTTGCAACCCTACATCTTCTGGTTTCTTCTGTCATTCGTTTATGTGGCTTAAACTTTGCTGTATTGGGTCCAAGATTGTTTTTACCATCTTTGTTCTTGTTTTGTCACCATCTTTCATTTTCAGACTGCATTATTATTATTTATAGGCCAAGTAATACTTTAATCATCTGTGTCACTGTTAACTTATGAATATGGAGCAGATAATGATAAATGGAGCAACAGCGAATATTGATGGCTTTGTGTCTTTGAAAAATTATGTGATCTTTGTCCCAGGTGCCCTGCTAAAACTGGTGCATTCCTGTCTGTGCCTCACCAGTGCATCTGGACTGTGGGTCTGTGCCTCCAGATAAACAAAGCACTTCACTTCATGCCTATCTTAAATCATCTGAGTAGGACAGTGAAGTCTGTTGGACCTCGTGTGCACATAAATTAAGGTGCTTTCTTGAAAACCTTGCTACATTAGTCCTTATTCAGGTGCAAGGTTTTCCTCTCAGATTTCTTCATTAGTATCCAGGTCTGGCCTTCTGGTAGATCTGTGTGTCTGTAGAACAGATTGCAAAGGTCAGACCGTATGGATCTGAGGGAGAAGCCTCACGACAGTGAGAACATCACAATTTCATGACTTTGCCATATCAGACCATGACATGGAAGTAGTCCATTGGTGCAGATGTTTTGAGAGTGCAAGAAGGAGTTCTTTCATTATTTGCATCAGATCCATCAATATTCTGATCACTGGAGAGTGATAAATGGGTAGCTTGGGCTCGGTGTGTAGAAAATTAGTGCTGGTTCTGCTGTTTGCTCTAGGGAATTTCTTTCTTGGGGCTGGTATCTGAAATTTTCTTTTAATTTTTTCTGTCTCATTTACTGCTCTTCCCTTGGAGAAGAAGGGGTGCACACGGAGGAACTGGACAGTGAACTAGGTAAATCATCCATCTCTCATTTTGATATTTGACTTCAACTGCACTGTTTTGAGCCTTTAATTACTTACTTTCTGCTTCGTATCATTTTGCATCGTTCAGGATTCTTTTTTATTTCAACAAGAGTAATTTATTAGAAAACTTCCCCAGCACACAGAGCGTTTATCTTTCCCTAGCTTCAGATCTGCAGTGGTTTTCTTACTGATTCAGTTTGAAGACAGCTAGAGAGCCCAAATCTTGCAAAGTTGTTTTGAAGCTGCTTCTTCCTGGACTCTGCAGGAGTTGGGGTCTTTTCCTGTTGCATCTCTGGCTCCAGGAAAAAGCTTATAGATGCCAAAGATAAAATGAAGTAGCTCATGATGCTTTTTCACTGGGGCCCAAGACATTTCCCAGACAATAGAAGCTGAGTGTGATTCAGAAAGTTTAAGTATTACATTGGATGCTTCAGCTGAGCTTGTGAATGAGGCAGCTTAAAATTTTCCCTCAGTCAGTGATTTTATAAACAGATGATTTTCAGTGATGTGGTACACTTTTATTTGCTGCATCTCTTTCTGAAGGATGCTGTCTTGATATCTAATCTCAGTGGTGCTCATTGTGTTTATACTGATGGCAGAGGTAGTTGTTATTTCTGTTCAGCTATGCTCTAGTGCACTCGCAGAGCTGAAAGGATAAGAGGTTGCATAGGATTTTATTTCCACCAGGGCTATTATTGCTTTTAAAAAGGACTGTAGTTACAGTTCATAGTTTTGCATACTGGAGGGATTGTATTACCAGAGAATTAAGCTCTGGTTTCTGTAATGACTTGCAAGTAAGTGTATTCTGCTCCCTGCTTCTGTGTGATGGATACAGCATCAGCAGCCAGCAGTGGGCTTGGAACACTGCTCCACAAATGGTTCTTCTCAATAATGTGCCTGCAGTAATATGCCTGACTCCTTATAGAGCAAGAATTTGAAAGAAATGACAATTTAGAGAAGAATGCAGTCTCTTCAGTGGTCCGTGAGTGTTACATGCAGCTCGTACAAATGATCATCAGCAGACCAAGTAGCATCAGAAGTAGGTGGATGCAAATCAACAATCTGTAAAGGGTACTCACGAAGGTCTTCACAATCAGTGGCTTAAAATGAGAGGGAGGTTCTAAAAAAGCAAATTTAGAGGCAATATTAAACAGCAATTACCCTTTTTTCAGTCTGCTACCAGGAACTAGTGCAAGATCAGAGCTGAAAAAGTAGATGCAGGAAAACTCATTAATTGATAAGCCTGATGCTGGATCTGCAGGCACTTACATACACAAGTGTTCTGCTTGAACATCACAAGATGTTCCCTTTGTTTCAATGCAGATAAGTTTTATGGAGCTCACAGCCATCAATACGCTGTTGAGATGAGCACATGTTGCAGTGTAAAGAAAGACTTTTCAAATTGCTCAGTGGGTTACAGCAACCTTAGGGAGGGGGCATGAAAACTTAGTATGGTGGTAGTAACTCAGGTTAATAAAAAACGGGTTGGCAACAGTTATTTAGCACCTTAACTTATCAACAGTTTCTGTTCTAGATATAAGAAGATTAAGACTTGAGGCATTTTCACGACTTATTGTTTTCCAAAGAGCTATGGAGTAATAAATAGGTCACCACATTTTAACAGAAGGTTGTTCTTCAGACACAAAAATTTAACCTGTAAAGCAGAATTTGACATGGCTTGGACTAACCCTCCTGGCTTCACAGGGAGCAGTAAGAGCTGAGTGTGCTGAGTTCCTCTCCAGCTCCTTCACAGTAGTGCATGGCTGCAGCTGAAATACCTGGTGGCTACAAAAGTAATTTTTTAGGAATCCATCCAGCCCCTCTGTATGTAGGGCAGAATACTGGAGTATCTCAACAGGAATCCATGTACTTATCCAAGGCTTAAAATTGTGGCATTAGATATTTGTGCTCTGAATTTACCCACCTGCTGATAAATGCTCTGAGATTGCATTGGTGCTGCATGGATGTACCAAAATAAAAACCATATGGCACACTCAGGCTCCTAATGATGCAAAATGTTTTTTTGAAATCTCATCTTTGTGATAAAATCTAGTGCTCTTGGTCATCTTCATTTTGGCAGGAGAGATAGAGAAAGGAGATGTATAATTTAAAGCAGCTAAGAAGCTAGACTGCAGCATGGCTATGGAGAATATTGCCTTTTATTTTAGAGAACTTCTGGAAGCTTGTAGGAGTTGAAAAGCGCATCTACATAATCAACAAGAAATGTGTTAAAAGCTGCAGTTTTGTATATTGTTGTATCTGAAAGCATGGAGATTTGTTCCTTAAAGAAAGCTGTAGAGATAATAAACTGGGAAGATTTTGGCATATTGCCATTTTTGGGGTTAGAAAAGTGCTGGTGTTTTGATCTTTTGTGAAAATACTTTGAAAGGGAAGAAAAAAAAGAAATTTAATATCAAAATCTTTTGTGAGCTGAAGAAGAAAACAAACTTTTTTGCTTAAACTTTAAAATTAAAAAAGCACTTAATAGTCCAAAAAAGACATTCAGCATGAAAACTGGTGGAACTGGTTTGAAGGCATTTGTGCATCACTTCTCCTTTGCCTCATTGACTTTTTATTTTTCTTTCACCCCAGCTTGATCTCTTTACCATTCTACTTTCACCACAGTGCAACAGACTAAATGGCTGCAACAGCTTGTGATTTTCCCAGCTGCATGCTAGGTCTTAATTGAATCACACTGAAACTCTTGGAGCCAGTCCCTTGGTGTTCTCACCTTCTGGGACTCCTCTGCAAACCTGAGAGTTCTCTTTGCAAAAAGGCTTCCAAGATTGGCCTCTAGCTTTCTGACTTTTTCTCAGATAAACTTGCAGGGTGTGAAGGAATATTGAATTCTGAAGTGTGTGATCTGCTGATAAAATCATGGAATTTTTTCATGCCCAGAAGTTAGCATTGGCTTGCATTTGATGGCTTATGTCTCAAGGAATCCAAAGGTGTCAAACCCAATGAGGATAAAATAATGATAAGAATGGAAAACCTACCTTTTATCTGCAAGTAAGGGACATGTGGAGCAAAACCCATGAAAATAGATCTGATCTCCAGCCAATTCTGAACAGAAACATAAACTTGGAGTAATTAATCCATGTGTGTTTGTATAGATTCTGTTCCTCTCCAGTCTTGAGATTTCTATCCTTATGGCAACATTATTCTAATTAATGGGGCAGTGTTGATTGTATTGGCTCAACAATTGATGCCATTAATGGAAATAAATCTCTGCATTTGATAATGAACAAACATAGATTGCTGTCTGTGTTGACAAATTCCACGCTAAATTTTTACAAATTATTTTGCATGGGGTGTTTGAACTTGTGTTATCCAATAAGGGGGTTTTTTTTCTATATTTAAATGAATGTGCAGAGTTGGTGGGATCACATGTGCACAGTCCATAGTGTGGTGGAACCTTTTCCTGAGTTGTTTCACAGGATTACACAAACACACCACTCTGTATTGTTAATAGGATGATTATTTTATTACCCCCAGCCAATGGGATCATTGTATTTAAATGAGTGGCACAAGGATCAGGCCCTTAAGTAACACATACAGCCTTAATAACCCTCAGTTGGATGCTGAAGTGATTGCATTGCATTCACTAATTATAGTTAAAGTACTATCTGCAGTCTAGAAATCAACAGGAACAAAACCGGATCCATTTCAAAATGTTAATTTCATCTTCAGAACTGGTTTTTTGTCAATTATGGTAATGAAAGGAAGGAAATCTCTGTTCCATGTGACTGGAAGTGTTGTGCAATGAAATACACCCGTGTGCCAGCCCCTCTTGGGTGGGTTCCATATGTTGGCATACATGTTAAATCCACCTTGTCCTGGTTTTGTGTTGGGCTCACAGCTGAGAAATGCAAATCCCAAAAAAAGGAGTAAAAAAATCCTCTTTTCTGCACTGGTGAAGATAAATGCCTCGGCCCTGGCACAGGCCGATGTCTCTGTCAGTGGGCTGTCATTTTTTTGCCATAGTCTCACCCACTTTCATGGGTTGGTGTTAAAATGCCCTGGCCTTTCCTGCATCGATTTCCCCTGCAGTGCTCCATCCAGGGCCACTGGCCATGGTGGAGAAACCAGGAGGTACTTGAGGCAGTCCCAGACAAGAAATTTATTGAGCATTTGCTCATTTAATGCAAAAAGCAGATCAAAAATTGACCAGTGTGGGCATCCTCCCAGTGATGTGCTGAGCCAGGGCTGGGACGTTGGTGTTGTGCTGTGCCAGCCCTTCCAAGGGGGCTGTGATCATTCTGAAAGGTACCCAAATCAAGGTCTCTCTTACTGATGAGGTTTACACTTTGGGCAGGAGCAGCTGCCTGTCAGAGAAAAACCTGCCTTGGAGGCTTCAGTAATGCTTTTTCTATTTCCAGAGTTGCCTGCTGGTTGGGAGAAAATTGAGGATCCTGTATATGGTGTCTACTATGTAGAGTAAGTGCTGCTCCCTGTTTTGGTGTGGCTGTTGGGGTGAGGAAGCTTTCCCTGCACCCTGCTCTGGGCTTAGCTGGTAACAGCTCAGACCAAGGAGGAGGAGGAGGAGATCTTGGCTCACTACAGGCTGGGGGATGTAACAGGGTCTGGGAGAGGGCAGCCCTGTCTGGCCATTCCCCATGCAGCAGAGTGAGAGTGGGCTCAGGGGAGACAGGAGTGCCCTGGGAGGGGGTTGAGCTCAAGGAAGACAGGAGCAGTCCAGGGTTGGGGTGTGCAGGAGCACCAGCACCTCACAAAATACTTCTATCCAGAGGACATTAACAAGTGTGTAATTAACGAGTTTGATTGCCTTTGTGCAGTGCTGTGGTCACAAAATGAGTGTGCAAAGCAATCCACCAGCCAGCTGTGTCAGAAGACACCCAAAAGAAGGAATGGAGAAGATGGTGTGACCAAACAGCCATGGCTGAGGCTCTTCCACCAGGCTGTGTAGCTCTGAATGCAATTACAGATTTAATGGAACTCTCTGTGGAATTAGAGCAGCTTCTCCTTTATCAACATGTCAGATTGCTCCTTTGGGAAACCAGAGATCGGAGTTTTGTTTCATCACTGACCCCATAAAATGAATTTTTAATTATGTGTATACTCCTGTCTAGTAGGATGGCTTATGATAGCCCTCAGAATAGGCATGGAATACAGTTTCTGTCTGCTTTGGCTCATTTCTGACCCTACCATCTGTGCCTAGGGAAACAAGGTTAGCAAACTGTGTAATTAAGGCTTGACATTTATTTACCAAAGACATCAAGAATATTTTTCGGCTATTAAATGCCATGCCAAGAGATCTTTACAGGATATTGTCCTGTCACTTTATATACACATGCCTGTTAGTTTTGTGGCGCTCCTTACTGATCAAATTAAATCAAAAAGTAACTGCAATAAGACATAATTTTATTTTACTTGCTGTCTCTAAGCTAGCAAGATGGTTATAGTTTTAGCATTTGTCTCTGTCCCTTCAAATCAGGCATTCTGTTATTACAGAATAGTTTTTGATTGAGAGACAATTGTTTCATGAAAAAGTTTATGTCATTTTTAAAGTAGTTATCATTTTTTCTTGGCTCTCCGAAGATATCTTGAAATGGGAAATCTTTTTCAGTGAGTGAGTTAGAACTCACTAACTTGTTTTTTATTTAGTAAGTTAAATATTTTTCTAGTGATTTAATATTGATCTTTAGCAGAAAAATTTCTGAGCATAAATCCCTGGAGTGCTTCTGTCACAATTACTTGAAAATGTGGTTGGATTTCATGTGGGTTTTTTTATAAAGGAATACTGGATAGGAGACAAAATGATAGCAAGTTCTTAATGGTAAACTTTGCTTTGCATACAAAGATAGGCTTTAAGGTAATACATTTTTCTGAGGGCTACCTGTTCCTGTGCTGTAGCAAAATCACTACTGAAAATGGCTCTTGAACAGCTGATGAGCCATTCAGGGAGTCCCAGCCCTGCCACCCCAGCATCTGTGGCTGCTGTTCCTCCCTTGGTTTAGGAAGGTGGTTAATCCTCTGTTGAGTGCATGCCTTGTCTGCCATGATGGGACACTGGGCTGTTTGTTTTTTTTTTGTTTTTTTTTTTCCTGGAACTGGCATGAAGTATTGGCTCTCAACATCTTATAGTGCTCAAAAGCTGCCTGAGGAAAGAAGCTGAAGTTTCACTAAATGCTGGTTTCCACTGAGAGTATTTGCTGGTGTCTGATTCTGGATAGATTTCGATCCATTTGGAACCCAGCTCATAGCCTGTAACCCTCCAGATATTTTTGACACTCTCTGTGCATTGATCAGATCACTGACAGATGCTGGGGCTTGGTTTGTTTAGTTTTATTTGTTTTCTTTTGCTTTTAGCTTAGGTGAGCCAGGAAATGACTTCACCTCTGGGAGTCTGATTAAAGCAGGGATGATACAGGCATGTCTTTTAAAATGCAATCAGACAGTATGCCTTTCCTGCTTTAATCTCATTTTTCACAGATAGGTCACTACTTTAATGTATTTGAAGGAATTAGCCATCCCTCCTTGAGACACCATATCAACACCAGAATCTGCTTGTTTTTCTAAATACTCTTTCTGGCACAACTGGATGAGCCTTGCTCCACTTGCTGTTGGGTTTGTTTGGTATTTTACTCCTTTCCTCAAAAGGAGTTTCAATGCCTGGCCCTCATTCCTGCTTGTTGCACAAAGGGTTTCCCTGATTCTTTGCCCTCTTCCTTCTCCAGCCACATCAACCGGAAGACACAGTATGAAAACCCAGTGCTTGAAGCAAAGAGGAAGAAGCAGCTGGAGCAGCAGCAGCAGCCTCCAGAAGGTTGGCACCCTTGGGGGCATGGTGGGTGGGGTATTCCTGGGGGATGTCCTCCCTGGCCCTGGGTGCCAGTGTGTTTGTCCTCCCCTCCGTGGCCTTGGTGTGTAAAGGCAGAGTGATGTGTGTAGGGAAGGCTGTGTTTGTCCTTCACAGAAAATGCAGCAAAGGAGGAAATCTAAGCTGTGTCACTGAAATGTGGGAGGTTTCTTGTTAAACAGGAGAGATTTTTTTTTTTCTTTGTATGTCCTTTGTTTCTGGAAAGTTTCTAGGCTTCCCAAAGACAGCTAAAACACGTTTTCCTCTTCAGTCTGCTCCGTGAAGTTAGTCCCTGTAGCTGATGTTGTTCCAGTCTGCACTGGGACTCAGGCTGTCAGAGGGGATGAGGGGTGAGCACTTACATGCACTAGATAAACCCTGCGTGAGAGACTTCTTAAACTGAGACCTTTGTATGTTATCAGGCTCTAAAATCTGAAGTATTTTCCTTATTTTGCAACACTTTTTAAAAATTATTTTCCTTCCTTCCAGCCCCTGTTTTTTTCTTTCTTACTTTTTACATTTTTTCTTCAGATGGCAGCCCAACTGCAGTGAGGGCCCTGTGGCATTTGGGTTTTTTCTTCTACTTAGATGCCATGAGTGGCACAGGGAGTAGATTTCATTTAAATGTCAAGTCCACTTAGATGCAAATCACATCCCAAGTTTCAGTGTGAGATAGGATGTCCCAGCAGATGGAT
This sequence comes from Cettia cetti, assembly GCA_013401135.1. Taxonomy (NCBI): domain Eukaryota; kingdom Metazoa; phylum Chordata; class Aves; order Passeriformes; family Sylviidae; genus Cettia; species Cettia cetti. Next base: position 44,885 of record VZUI01020923.1, read on the forward strand.
CAGTTGACCTGGATGTAGAGATCCTTCAGAACTGGTTTTTGGACATCCCATTCATTTTATTCCCTCTGTCTGTGACTGTTTCCTCTCTTGCCATACTTCTCACCTCTCCTCTGCTTGACCCCCACACTCCCAGCGTGTGCACGTGCAGCAGCTCGTGGTGCTGTTGTGAAACCAGTAACATTTCCCTCTCTGCCCTCTCTAGAATGGACAGAGGAGTGTCCATCTCTCCCTCCTCCTGCTGCTCCAAACCATGTTTCAAACAACCAAGAGGCAGTTCGGGAAGCACCAGTACAAGGTAACAGCCTTGTTAAGCCAGTTGTAAAAGAGCAACGAGGTTTTTTTCCCTGAGCATGAAATTCCCTCAGCCAGCACAAGGGCAGTATTTCAATGACTGGTGACACACCAGGACCTGTGCCTGCTTATCTGAATTCCCAGGTTCTGAGACTAGTTGTTTCATTTGTTGCTGAATGCAAGAGGTAAATGAGATTATGTGCATCAAAAAGAGGATTGTAGCTATTCTCTGTGTAGCGTTCCAAGTTTTCCAACACAGTGGACTTACTCAGAAGTTGTACTTTTGTACAGGTACTTTGGGCTATTACAGCCTTATTTTATTTATTGTGTCAGTGGTCTGTGTAGCCAGTTACTCACAGACCAGTTGTTTGCCTTAAATAACTCACCAGACAGGACACGAATCATTCCTGAATTTGCAGCATGAGCTGAAACATTGCCAGGTCAGGTCAGCAGCAAGGGCAGGGAGTTCCACTTGCACCTGTGGCAGTAAAGTGCTCTCTGGTTACAAGTGGTTGTAAGTAGGCTTATTTTGACTACATCTGAATGGCATAGCAAGGGAGTGGCATTGCCCTGGTCTGCAGGAGCCAGAGCCTGGAGAAGGTGAGAGGGGGAATCTGGCTGGAATGCATCTTCCTGACAGAGTTGGGAACAGCTGGGAGCTAGGAACTTCTCCTGTGGTTTCTGAAGGCAAACCTGACTGGAGTGCTGGTGCCCCAGGCAGCCTTTCCTGCCAGGAAGTGCTCTCTGCAGCAGGTGGAAGCAGCTCAGCCCTTCCAGAACAGATGTGGAATTTCACAGGACCAAAAGCCCCCCTGCACATCCTAAGGGGTATTAGAGTACATTAAAGTAATCCAGCCTGGTAGCAAGGAGAAAACATGGGAGGTCTGAGGATGGCACCCTGACCACCAGGCACCTGGGTTTAGAGATGTCTTCAGAGTGCCCCAAAAATGCTGATCTTCCTCCTGGAGGCATCTGTGAATGCCACCTTTGCCTTTTCCGCAGTCAGGCTGAAGCAAGGGCTGCCCAAGCATCCACACATGGCGATGCAAAGGAGCCTTCACACAGGGGTGATGTTGGGAGCCTGCTGAGCCACCAAAGTTGTGCAGCAGTGTTAGAGCAGAGCATGACCCTGTCTCAGTGCCACTCTGAGAGGCATGTCCTGGTATCTGCTGGTGACTCCTCCCCTCTTTCATTCCTTCCTCCTCCTTTCTCAGTGCTGCTCCCTCTTCTCTCTCTCTCTCCCCATTTGCAGCAGCTTTTTTCCAGCTTCCATGCCCAGAGGTTTCCATCTCTCCCTGTGATGGCACTGCTGGCAGGGATGTGGGCACAAGGAGCCCTCCCTGTGCCCCTGGCAACACTCTCACAGCCTGGCTTTTGTAGATAAACTAATTTCAAATGTGATACCCTCTTGAATGCTGTAGGTGGGATGTAGCCTGTGGTGCTGCTGTCCTGCTGCTGCAGGGCAAGCTCAGCTTGTGTCTGTGGGCAAACACCAGCAAGTTCTGCTTGTTCTGCTTGTCCTTTGAACCAGAAATGAGCCCTGCTGCACTCTGCCTCTCAGCTGTGTTTGTTACCTGAGACACTGGGCTGCACTTTGATACTCAGGGCTTTTTTGCAGGCTGGGGTCTGAGCAGACCATCTGCCCACGATGTTCAGGATTACCATGTTCCTCTGCCATCCTTCAAAGGCAGAAAACCACAAGTCCTCACACTGCCTCCTCATGAATAATCTTCAAATATACATTTTTCCCCCCAATTAAAGGCTTATGAGTCTCAAATCCCCTTTCTCTCCCCCGAGGTCTCCTTTCTGAGCAGAGGCCCACAGCAGTGGCTGCTGAGGTGTTTGAAAGTGCGCCAGCTCTGCTGGCTGTGATACCCACTGCTGATCCTGGAGCTGTCACCAGAGGGCTTAGTGGCACAGGCTAAGCGTTAGAAACAATTAAAAGTGCAAAGGTGTTTAGTGTTGGCACTGTGAAGTGCAGCAACCATGATCTCTTTTACTGAGCCTGTGCAACATGCTTTGCAAGGAGGTGCTTTTGTCTGTGGAGCACCTCTCTCCCTCTTAACTGTGCTCCCAGAGAGCATTCCCAGCCCTCCAGCACAACTGTTCTGGTCCTGGACTGCTCTTTAATTCATACTTCACACCAGAAGTGTTTCATCCACAACAGGCAAGGAGCAGAAAGGGAAAAGACTTCAAACAGTGTCTGAAGAACAACATCAGCGTCCTCCCCTTTTTCTCCAGAGGAGGTCACAGTAGTAGCAATGGTGGGGCTGGGGGTTATGCTAAAGGATATCAGTGTCTTGTCAGAGCTCAGAACTTGCTTTTTGCTCAGTGGGTTGGGAGAAAGTCGAGTGGTGAAAAACATAATGATGCTTCTTTCTGGAGAAACTCTCACTGCAGACTCCTTCTGTAGGAGGCCCCCTAACCCTGCCCCATCCTTCCCAGGATGGATACAACCACCTCAGGACAGAGATGAAACACATCTAGCCCAGCATTCCCAGCTTTAATGTATTCCATTCTTTAAAGCAGCACGTTTTCCCCTTTGTAGCCTTGGGGCTGTGGTGCACACAACCACAGCTAACAAAGTGCCAGGTACTGGGGTTTTGTTCATGCCTTTTACTGCATGCCTGGATCCAGGGAGACAGGTGGAGTGTGATGAGATGAGAGGATGCAGGAGTGAAGTGCAGTCCTGTCTGCACACTGCTGTGTTTGTCCACGGACTCGTTAGAATGGGGAGGGGCAGAGGGAAAAGAGATCAAACACTCTTGCCTGCCTGCTTATAGATTTTTTTTTTCCAAACTTCCTACACAGGAAAACCTTTTTTTACACGAAACCCTTCTGAGTTGAAAGGGAAGTTCATCCACACCAAGCTAAGGAAAAGCAGCAGGGGGTTTGGCTTCACTGTTGTTGGAGGAGATGAGCCAGATGAATTCCTCCAAATCAAAAGTTTGGTGCTTGACGGTCCTGCAGCGTTGGATGGCAAAATGGAAACAGGTACTGATGCTTTGTATCAAAATATCTCTGCCGCTCTGGTTTGTTTTTGCAGCTGGTTTGGAGTGCCACTCATAAAGGACTTCATCTCCTTCTTGGGGAAAGGTATTCAGCTTTCCTATCAGCAAGTAAGGAAGTGAGATACATTGAGGAATGTATTCGGAATCTTGGAAAAGGATGCTTCATGTGTTGGAATTCCATCTCAGTGCCAAAATACCCAGCTGGGACACTGCCAGCTCTGGCTCTCCCCACACTGATCTGAGGAGAGGAGCCAGCAGTTGTGGGGTTCCACATCAGGCTATGGGTCCTGCACCCCTCTGTGGCAATGGATGATGGATTTTTGTAGGGCTGCACCACCATGTGTTTGTGTCTCTGCTGTGCTGCTTGCCCCTTTCCAAAGCTTCTCCCAAGGAATGGGCAGAGCAGTGGGCTGTTCTGCATTTCCCTGTGTGGAGGCACCAAGGGCAAATTCATTTTGCCAGAGATCAGGTCCACCACAATTTAGTGGCAAAATATGAAACATAGTTCAGTGGTGAACACAGTGGTGCTGGGTTAATGATTTGACTAAATGATCTTGGAGGTATTTTTCCACCTTGATGCTATGAAATCCTCTTAGGCTTCATCTGAAGTCACAACTCCTCACTTTCAGTTGGAGCATCACAGCACTTAACATCCCTGTTTTTCAGCCCCAGTGCTAATAAAATGACTCATAACTTAATCAATATCTGGATTTCAGGCTGAAGTATGAGACATGACATGTGGTGTTTGAGCAGTTGGTATTTGAGAGCCTTCTGTTACAGCTCCCATGTGCTCTCAATTTTTGTTTCTGTCATATGTCAACGTGTAACAGGGAGAGCCGGACTTCAAAATAGCTGTGGAACGGGCCATAGACCATCATTTAACTTCATTAATTTTTCTGCATGAGCCAATTCCATTTTCACTTTCAAAAACATTTATGTACGTAAAGGCTTTATGCCGTGAACCCACAGAGTTTTTGCTCCCCCAAGTGTCACCACTGCTTTTTCTTGTGCTGAAATGCTGCTGTTGCCTGTGAGTGGTACCTGTGGATGCTGCAGATCTGCTCTCAGGCTCTAGCCCATCTTTCTGCAGCGCACAAAATGTATTTTCTTGGTCTGTGTGTGCCGCAGGGGACGTCATAGTCAGCGTGAACGACACCTGTGTGCTGGGGCACACTCACGCCCAGGTGGTGAAAATCTTCCAGTCCATCCCCATCGGTGCCAGCGTGGACCTGGAACTGTGCCGGGGCTACCCCCTGCCCTTCGACCCCGACGACCCCAACACCAGCCTGGTGACGTCGGTGGCGATTTTGGACAAAGAGCCCATCATTGTGAACGGGCAGGAGAACTACGACTCCCCGGCGAGCCACAGCAGCAAAACAGGGAAGGTGAACGGCACAAAGGAGGCCAGGCCCAGCAGCCCCGCTGAGGTCTCCTCCAACGGACCCCACGGCTACCCCAACGACACGGTGTCCTTGGCATCCTCCATTGCAACACAGCCCGAACTCATCACTGTGCACATTGTGAAAGGGCCCATGGGCTTTGGGTTTACTATAGCAGACAGTCCCGGGGGGGGCGGCCAAAGAGTGAAACAGATTGTGGACAGCCCACGGTGCCGCGGGCTGAAGGAGGGAGACCTCATAGTGGAAGTCAACAAGAAGAATGTGCAGAGCCTCACTCACAACCAGGTGGTGGATATGCTGATTGAATGTCCTAAGGGGAGCGAAGTCACGTTGCTGGTGCAGCGAGGAGGTAAGTCTTCAAAACTGCTTTAAAACAAATTAAACAAAAAGGAAAAAAATGCATGTCATGAAAGATCTGCTCTCCTAAGCTTCTCTGTAGAAGTGTTTTGTTTTTTTTTTCCTGAGGTGTAGGAACTGCCCCAAGTTGGCAGTTGTCAGGTCACATAGATGGTTAAAATCATTTATTGTGTGTTGCTGCACTGTGGGGGATGCTCAAGTGCACACAAAGCTGGTAAGGGGCAGGAGGGTGGTGTGGTTACACGTGTGGTTACACCTTTGCTTACGTAACAACCCCTGGTCTCATGCTCAGGAAGCTTGAGTGTTTTAAATAGAACATGGACATTCCTTGAGCTATTCTGGGATATGGAAAAGGCTGGTAATACATTCTGTAATTTGCAGTGTTCAAAATCAGATACTTAATGACTCTTCATTGGGGAAGGATTATACCTGGGATAAATTTGGGAGCATAGAAGAGAATTTAAATTTCTCCAAGTTGCAAGCAATTGCAGTGTGACTTCTGCATATTTGTTTGCTGTGCCGTTGGGAGCTGAGCTCATTTTTTGGCAGTGTTGCTGAGGCCACCAGCAGGAACAAAGCCCATCCCACAGGCAGCCCACATGGAGCATGGTTGGCAAGTAACCTGTCAGTGGTCAGTCCCTCCACAGGAACCCTTTCCCTGCACGTAGTAGGCGTAAAGTAACCTGAGGTAGCACCCCTTTAACCTGTGGATTGAGACTGCTGGGATAGGGTCAAGCTCACAGGCAAAGTCCAGGTCAGCTGTTGAGTGCAAAATCAAGACCAGAGGGGTCAACTCTCCCTCCCTCCCTGGTTTTGTCAGTGGGGTTCTCAGAGGGACAAAGGTCTGTCCCCACTGTGCTCCCTTGTCCCATGCAGATTTTTATGGACAGCGTGCACATGGATGCCCAGAGGGGATGACAGGAGTGACCTTGCTGCAGAGGCAGAGTTAAACAGCCAAGTAGGTGCTGAACACAGCCCCCAGCCAGCCCTGTGGGGAGTGTGTGCTCTAAAAGTACCTTCCTGCTGACTTTTCTGAAGTGTTTTGATTGTAGTAAACACCAAAAGCCAGTCCATTTTAACAAGGGACAAGTTGTTTCCTGAATTTACAAGTCTGGCTTGTTGTTTTCCAAGACCTATTTCAAGGCATTGAATACACTGATTCTGGAATTAATAGCAGCTCTGGAGAAAGCACTGTTTTTCCTATACTTCTTTCTTTCCAAGTGCTTACTGTGTTTTTGTATTTTGATAATAAATTAGAAAGTAGAGAACAGAATATATTAAGAATTCGCCAATTTTCAAAGTGTGAGTTCCTTAAAGACTTTCAGTACTAGAAAGATATAAAAAATGCACTTCATTCTCATGATTAATATATGTATTATGGAGAAAATATGGTTGGAAGAAAAATAGCAGCTATTATTAATCCTCCTGGAGAGTGCGTATATATCTAGTAACACCACATATTAATTATTTGAATTGTGCCTGACATTTAATAATCCTCCTAAAGCCTTGAAGGCATAATGAAAAGTTTTGATGAGGAAATAAAAGCCTAGTTTTAATAAAATAGTAAATAGTTCCCTGGTAATCTTGTTGAATCTTTTTATTTTTTTTTTTTAATTTAATCAAGATACTAACCACATCTGCTATCACCTTCCTAGATAAGGTACCGTGTCAGTCTCCTTCAACTGCCTCCCTCCCTGCTTCAAGGTCCTCACATTTCCATCTCAGCACAGAGCACTTGCAGTTTTGAATGTCACGCTCTTGTGGTACAGAACTTGGAGAACCTGGTGGATCTGTGGATCCCTGATCCACAGTTAATCATTGAAACAAGGTTCTCCTCACATCCAGAGGAAAGCTGGACCAAAAGGCACCCAAGCTATGGCAGAGAAGCAGAGTATGCACAGTAGTAGCCTCAGAACCAAAACCAGTCAGGTTTGTTTAAGGCTTCTAAGGTGATGTTGAAGAATGAGAGGCTGGGCATGCCCCACTCACAGCCCAGAAATCCAACCGTGTCCTGGGCTGCAGCCAAAGCACCTTGGGCAGCAGCTGAGGGGGAACTCTGCCCCTCTGCTCCACCCCTGTGAGATCCCACCTGGAGCACTGCATCCAGCTCGGGGGGCCAGCACTGGAGCAACATGGGCCTGTGGGAGCAAGCCCAGAGGAGGCCACCAGGATGACCAGAGGGATGAGGATATGAGAAGCTCTGCTATGAGTACAGGCCGAGAGTTGGGGTTGCTCAACATGAAAAGAGAAAGCTTCAGGGAAACTTTATAGCACCTTCCAGCACATATAGGGGCTACAAGATTGCTGGAGAATGACTTTTCACAAGAGCTTCTAGAGACATGGGGGAATGGCTTTAAACTGAAAGCAGGTAGGTTTAGGTTGGATATTGGGAGTAAGTTCCCTGTGAAAGTGGTGAAGCCCTGGCACAGGTCCCCCAGGGGAGCTGTGGCTGCCTCATCCCCTGGAAGTGTCCAAGGTCAGGCTGGATGTGGTTTGGAGCACCCTGGGATAATGGAAGGTGCACAGTGCCCAGCAGGGCGGTTGGAACTAGATGATCTTTAAGATCCTTTACAACCTAAACTATTTAAAAAAACAAAAGGTGGAAGTGGCTGAAATCCTCATGACACTCAGTGCTGCTGCACTTGAGTCCCTTCCCCTGTAACTTCACCTGGTGTTACCCCTGCCAAGTCTCTCCTCAGCAGCTCCACCCCCAGACAAGGCGCCGCTATTTATTTTGGTTCGATGGCAGAAATGTGTTTGGCTCGGGTATCTGATAAACTCCTTCAGGGCTTTTGAAGTTGTTCTTCAGCTTCCCTGTCACTTGTCCTTTCCTCCTCCTCCCTCTGGTGTCCAGTGAGGAAAGTACTCAGATGCCGTCAGCATTCTTCCTTCAGCCCAGCACTGGCATTCAGTCCTGCTGCGCAGGAAGCATCCCTGCAACACTAAGGCTTGTGTTCAAGAGCTGTCGAAAGGATTTTCAGAAGTGATTACTAATCAAGCAGAAAAATATCAGAAAGAGATGTGCAGTATACAGGAAAAGCTCTGCCTGCTCCAAGCTGCTGGTGCACTCCAACAAGGAGGTCTAATTGATAAAATGCAAACGCAGAGCTGCTGAGAACAGCCTGTAAAATATTTACTGTGAAGTGTGCTCAGCTGAAGCTTATGGGAGAGGGAGAATGCTGCTGCTGCCTCTGAGTGAGGAACACAAGGATGATTTCAGGAGGGATGAGGCTGAAATGCCCCCTCAGTGTGCTCCTGTGTCATCTAAAATTGTTTGCAGGACTCATGCAGGATTGACACAGAGAGATAAATAACTCAGTACAAAGTCAGATCACTGAGAATTTGCTTTCCAGAGGCCTCATGGAAAATTCACCTTGTGTATGTTCTGGTTTAATTTTTTTTAAAATTTCCTTCCCCCTCCTCCCCTCTGTAGGATTAATCACATTGCTGTTGTTTTCCTGTTTCACCTGTATCTGGATAAAACTGGATAAAACTCACTGATCTTGAGGGGTTCAGAAAGTATTCAGCCCCCCCAGGGTGCAGAGGGTTGATTGGACTGGTTGGCAAAGCTGCTTTTGCTTAGCAAAATGAAGGGACAGAGGAGACAAAATAATTATTGTCTCTATTAGGCAGGAAAGATAGAAGGTACTTAAATGAAGGAGTTGGCTGAACAACTGTGTGTTGTTTGGCTGTGAGTAATTTAAACTGGAAATGGGAAGAGAGTGCAAAGCCATTAGAGCCTGTAAGTCAAACTGGAGGAGGCATGAAGGCTTTACTGCCTGAAGGTGAAGCTCAGCACGTTTGAAGGGGACAGGACATGGTGCCTGCAACAGCAGAGGAGATGCTTGATAAGCCAGCAGGACCATTTGAGAGCTCTGCACCTGAAAATAAACCAGTGCTGCTGCTGCAAAAATGCAGAATTAAGCATGTGTTTTTGTCCCTGCACTGGAAATTGTGATTACATACTTTGGTTATTTTAAAGAATTATTGTTAATGTGGCCACAAAAGGTACAACTTTATTTTGAATGTTTGTAGCTGAAAAGGTTCTTTTAACCTTGTGCCTACCAAGTACATAAAGTACTTTCCACAAAAAAAAAAAAAAAAAAAATTAAAAAGCAAAGAAACAAGGTAATATTATTTGCTACTTGAAATCCATTAGTCATTGAAGCCTTGCCTATGCACTGTAATCAACTGAAATAAGCAATTCTCAAATACCTCTCCATTCTGCACAGACTCAATTCATAATAAAAGAAACATTTTGTCAGAATAATTTCTCTGCTTCCCAAGGGATTTTTGTTCTGGAAGTTGTGTCTGTGTTAGGACAGGTTGGGGCTGTGTCAGAACAAGTTATTCTGCAAAACTACAGTTCTGTATTTCTTGGGATCACTAAGATCTAGTATTTGTTTCATGAAAACTATCATGTATTTTATACTTTGTGAGTTGCCTCTGATTAAAGAAGATTTTTTTTCCTTTTTTCCTGTTTTTTTTAGGTCACTCTTCAGGTTAACCAAAATACATGTGTTTAGTTTGTGTTCAGTTCCAAGAATTACACTGAGTAGTGTTCGTGCAGGTTTGAATGGACAATTTACCTTCCAAGCTCTCACAGTTAGTGCTTAGTTGCACCTTTATTCACTGGGAGGTCAAAAATAGCATAAACCTTGAGCCTGATCTAGGTAATCCCCTGGAAGATGTGTTCCCACTTTGCTCCAGATCAAAGTAAAGGCATGCAGGTGAAATGTCACTCACATGTCTCGTGTAAATCAGTGCCATTTCTAATTGCTTTCCCTAGTGCCAAACTCCTGTTAAACTGGGGAATAGAAATACATCTTCTGAGAAAAAAAAAATGTATGCTAGATGGATATACACTAGAGTGTCAAAACTAAATGTGTTTTAGGGGAAGAAGAATCAATGCAGCATCTATTTGTCTAAATACCAATCAGTGGGTACCTCAGTCTTACCTCCATAGTAAATTCCCTATTTATGTTCAACAGAATGAAAGGTGCTTGAGGGGAGCAGTAAGGCTGGTGGAAATGGGGAGGGGTCTGTTCCAACAGTCCTGCTCACTTGGTCCTCAAGTCAGTGGGTTTAAGAAGTTCCTTGAGACACATGTAACTACAACAAAAATTTGCAACAATGGAAAAAAAAAATTACAAAGCTCTGAAGCAATGAATGTATCGAGTCTCCTTAGCTACATGGACCTCCCCTTGCTGGAATTCCCACCTGGAAATGGAGTTTTCTCTTCCATTCTTTAGCTGGAATGGGATCACTGAGTGGTATGAGGGAAAAAAAAAAAAAAAAAAAAAAAAAAAGGTGGCATTAGAGTTCCTTTTAATTTGCTATCCCTAATGATGTAAAACCATGGTATAATTAGAGCTGCAATCAGCTATTCAGTGCAGACTTCAACTCTTTTGAACAAGCCACTCACTTCTGTTTACCCTTTAGGCTTGCAGTGAAGAGTGAGTTGAAAGTCATGCCACTTAAGCATTGAGCTGCCAGAAAATTTCAAACTGTCTTAGCAGCTGCTAAATTAGAGAGAAAGTGAGTCCAAACTGCATTTGGGACAAAAATCACAACCTGGGAGTCATCTGATGGTTACCACAGAGCATGTTTGCCAGTGCCAAAGCTCGTGGAATGGGAAGAAAAGTTCACCATTCCCAGCAGTGTTTTCAGCTCAAGTAGAGAGGGAGCAGAGCTTTGTGCTGAGGTCTTTGTGCTGTATCTAGGAACTCCCTGGACCCCCTCTGGCCGAGCACAGAGCTGCTGGTGCCAGGCGTTGTTCATGTGCCACCCTTAGGGTTGGTTGTCTTGTGGCAGCTCCTACCCTGGACCCCCAGAACAGGGGCAGATCTAATTCCTTTCTGCCCTCTGGTGTGCTCAGTTGACTTCTAAACTTTTTAAAAATCCCTTTTCAAATCACCTCTTACCTTCTGTCCATCACCACCAGCTACCACAGCTCCTGGTGCCTTCTACTCAGGTATCTTCCACCAAACCTGCTTGTTGAATCTTTCAATTTGCCACTCAGTAGAGGCTGTTTTGAGCTGTATGCTGTAAAATATCTGATACTGTAGTACAAATAATACCATCCAGACTCATAGGCACCCCTCACTGGTTAGCAAATAATATTCAGGAAATCAGAATTGTAGTATGCTTAAAGAGATATATGTCCATGTGTAAGGCCAAGATTTATTTTTCAAGCTCATTACTTTGTATTCCAGGGTCATTACTTTGTAATTCCAGAGTTATGGATTTCCTGGTTAAACTTGGAATATCATTTGGCATTTAAAAATCTGTCTTCAGTTGTTTCCTCTTGTTCAGTTTTGTTAGTTTCCTTTAAAGAGCTTTGCCTGGCAAGAAGGGAATCAGATCAGTGAAGCTGGTTTATACACTGTGTTAGAAATGAGATGTTTTAAAAAGTTTTGCATTGTGCCTTTTTGCCATTTTCTGAAAACAGACAATCCTAGTAAAAAAGGCATTGTTAAAATTTACGTGCAGGGAAGGAGCAAGACTGGGGGAACCTTTAGCTGGGAGTAGCTGAATCTTTTTTTTTTTTTTTTCCAAACCACCAAGTCACTCTTTGTTATTCTCTTCTGTCTTTTGACTGAATTATATTCTAAGGGGAAAAGAAGCTGTTGAGATTTTAAAGGAAGTTTGATGTAACACTTATTGTTCTCTCACAGCCTTATTCTGCTTAGGCACTGGTGTATCAAGGAGCAGATAGGAAAATCAGTTGAAGCTGGGAAAAGATGAAATAGAGGAAATGTTATAAGTTTAGGTACTTTTAATAAGAAGTTTGAAGTTCATACCCCTCATTAGAATTGCTTATGTGCATGTGTTTCAATCCAGTGTGCAAGTTAATTTTCCTGCAGCAGCTCCAGAGTGTTAGATACGCCTTTTTGGGACAATTCTGTGTATTGTTATGCAGCACCATACACTGATCACTGTAATTGGTTTTGTAAAGCAAGCCAGCAGAAACTTGTTTTCTCTTTGTGATAAAAATAAGCCGAACTTAACATTTAAAATCAGGTCGTCTTATAAATAATGTAATATGTTGGGATTACGTGGTGTTTTTTCTCCTTCAAAGTGCTTTACAGGTGTTAATCTTAGTGACATTAGTTGTTTGTTTTTGATGATCTGAATTTGTGAGGTTTGGAATGACTGCTTACCAAAAACACGAAGAGGGGAGGTCTTTGGTGATTCTCCAGTCCATGGCAAAGCTCCCATTAGACTCCAGGAGGCAGCAGGGTTTCACCCAGGTTTTTCATGCCTACAGATGCTGCAGCCACTGAAGGGTAATTGTTGGTGACTTGCTCAGACACCAAGTAGTTTAATGTATGTTACTAATGTTCATATAAATAATGCATTTGCAGAAACTAATGAATTAACATTGCCAGGTCCTGCTGGGGTTTTTCAGTACAAGGCATCCAATCAAAATATTAATTGACAAACCCAAATATCAAAAAGCCCACATGTGCAAAAATTCTGCCTTAAGCACCTAAAATACCAGCTATAAAAATACCACATCAGAGTTCTTTCTGGGTTTTTTGGGGCTTTGTATTTCAAGCTTCTAGTATTCGTATTCAACTGCCTTTCCTAAACCATGGGAGGCCAAGGAACTCCAAACAAAGCACATTGTCCTATGAACACTTGATTCTGAAACAAGCAGCCTTATAATATTACAGTTCTGATAATGAAGGAGACTCAGCATTGCTGGGGTATGAACATTTTAATTGCCTGCAGAATTTCCAGATATTGCTGGTGTGATACATGTGAATTGCTGACACTAATCTATTAGGCATTTGAGGCCCAAGTGTTTTCCCCTCAGCTACCCTTCATTAGCTCCATTTACACTGATTCTCTCCTAGAAATGAGTAAGCAAATGAAGAGATGCCTGTGAAATCTGCTTTTTGGGTCAGCATCAGCTTTACATGAGCTACCCTGCATTTTTGTGGCAGCATGGCCTATCTATGCTATAGCTTGTGTCCCCCAGATATATGTGTCATCTGTGCTCCAGAGTTGCTTGGAAGTGTAAAATAGGATAGAACAGTTGCTGATTCATTATTTGTCATTTTCTTACACATTTTGCATTTATTTCAAGGGTTGATACAATTATCTAAAGGTTTTTTGCTGTTTTGTGAAGCATGCTTTAAGGACAGGAGGAAACCTGTACTTTAATTACCATGTTTGGAATAGGGAAATAATGTCAGTTTTGTGTAGTCCTGCGTGCTGACAGCACAATAGTGGTGGTGTGCACGTTACATGCATGGCTGCCTTTCTGTGGCAGGGAATCTGGATCTGCTTTAGCATCAGTAAGAAAACCAAAGCATTTGCTGAATGCTGGAAGAAAAAAAACATGGCTGAAATCTCCTCATCAGGATGTTTTATTGCCTGAACCATCCTATCTTGCAGAAAGCAGTAGGCTCTGAGATGAGAACTAAACAGGAGGTTGCTTATCAAATGAAAGATGAGAGCTCTGAAATTCTTCATAAAGGGTTTTTTTTTTTTGCCTCCTTAGCTTGTGGTTTTGAAAGTTTGTGCTCTTTTTTCACCTTATGTTGATTTGGTTTGGGTATTAAATGCTGAAGTGGTGTAAGTGGAGCAACTTAAACCCACACAGTGTTGTCTTATATCAAATGTGATGTGATGTAACACAAGGTGGCACAGCAGAACCTAATACTGAGCATTAGATAAGGCAGATTTAGCTGGAGATGTGCCTCCCACATCTTCATCGGGATTTGCACGGCAGGAAATGGAGCAGACTTGGAGGTGTGCAGCAAGGAGGGTTTCCTTCCACTCAGCTTTTCCTCACATGCTGCCTGGGTGGCATTTTGGTGTGCAAGTAAATAATGAGTTTTTATCAGCCACACTGCAGGTAGGTGCAGTAGCTACTGCCTTGATTTGGCGCTATAATAACCAGCCATAACAGAAGTAATGAGGTGTCAGAAATCCAAGAAAGGTCTTTGTTTATCACTGTAATTAAATACATTTGGAGAGTCATTAAAAGCAATAGTAGGTGGGCAAAACTGAAGAAGAAGGATGACTGTGTAATGGACTAGTCAATGGTTTTGTTCTGAAATGGATTGCTTTTAAATATCTATCTGCATGTCTCTAAGTCTCTCCATTCTGAATTTAAATGTTTTTCCCATTCTACATTGGGATTTTATGTTTATTCGTTTTAATGTTTATTTTTGTCTCAGTCAGATAGATTTCCTTTTGTGATGGTGATAGAAATTAGGTTATACCAGCTTTAAGACTCGATTACCTGCGCCTTTTGTGCCAGAAGACCTGCAGTGCACCATAAGTTGGGCTTAAGAATTTGGCAGGACTTGGTAGAGGAGGCTGAGCTTCAGGGAGTTGGCACAGCTGATTGAGGACAATGGGACAGGTCAGGACTGTGGCTGGAAGCACATGAAAGTGATGTTGGTAGGGATGTGCAGATAAATATCAGCCCTCAGAAGTTTCCTTTCCATCCTTCAGGATTAGTTTCTGAGATGTACAGGTTACATCCTTGAAAGTATATCAAGTTACTGATCTATTTTAATAGAAAACTATTTTCAAATTAATAAAGTTATGTTTTGTGGAAGCATCCATAAAACCATTGTTCTTCAGTAGAGCTTTTTAGTGTGCCTTGTGTGTATGTGCACTCCCCAGGTCTGGATCTGCCTGAGCATTCTGTAAATGCTAGCTTATTATTAAGGGATGTTATATATTAATAGCAGCATCCTAACTAATGCCAAAGAGCCTCTGTGCAGGCTGCTCGCCAGATATGAAACACGAGAATCTGCCATAAGCCACCCAGTTGGAGCACATGGATTTACACCTTGTAGCAGTGCTGGGTAAATCTGAGGACAAACACTGTCACTGAGCAGGATAAATACAGATGTCACTGTAGCAAAATATAGTTTCTCCTCTCCAGTGTCCTCTGTCCTGAGCTTGCAGTGGCAGTGGGGTTGGCCTGGAGGTGCTGCTGCTCTTCAGCTCCTCCATGGTCCATGCCCTAGGACTGGGCAGCTTCAAAACTGCAGCATGCCCCAAAAATTGTGAGAGGGTTTCCAGAAATAAAGCTTACAAGTCATGGATTTTGTTGGCTTCTGAAAAAGCATAGGTACCCTCGTGGATAGCCACGCAGGTATGCTTATGTCCATGAAAAGCATGTGTACAATTCTGTAGGTACACACCCCCTTATCTGTGTAAGAAGAACATGGGGGTCTGTAATTACTCTCCTATTCCAGTGTTTATCTTCTGAAATTTGTGAGATTTCAGGAATTTAATGTTTATGTACATATTTATTTAAATATCAACAAAGATTTTCATCTAAGCATATGACTCTGACAGTTTGAGCTTTATGATAAGCACTTCATTTAATGAGCTTCAAAATAAAAATACAAGAACTGCTGACATGCTTTCAACCATAGGCTAGATGGGTAATTGTCACACTAATTCTCAATCTCTTTATTATCTTATTGTCTTGGAATTATCTTATATGTATATTACTGCATAGTTAAATTTATATTTTCATAGTAATTAAATAGCATTTTATTAGCCTATATCTTTTTTATCACTTCTAAAATCAATTCTCATTTGAGATGCTGAAAATATGACTGAGACTTTAATGGCGAGGAATTGCTCAGCATCCCAACTAAAAATGAGTATTTGAGACTAATAAAATTTAGCATCTTTAGAGCATCTAGAACTGAAATTCTTCTTAATGGCAGTAATGTTCTATGCCTCATTATGCTTTTCGTCAGTGACAGTGGGTTAATAATGCCCAAGATGATCTCTTCAAAACATTGCATTCTTGGCATTAGCACTGAACATTAGCATTAGAAATGTAGCATTTTTCACTACATTTGGTAGTTACCAAACTTGATTTATGGCAGGGCTATATTACTGCAGTGTAAATTATTCTCTTGCTTAAAGCTTGTATTGCATAGCTAATTTTTTTTGCTAGTGCAGTGACACTCTTGTTATGCAAATCATGATGCTGAGCAGAAAAGTTTAGCAGGGACAGGTAGGGGATTTCTTCTTGATTTTCCCTTTCTTCTCCTTATGCCTGCACAGACTTGCCTCTCTTGCTTCTGACTGCTCTGGTCTGGAAAAGATGAACTTCCATCCACTCTTTTAAATAGTATTTGTCCTTTTTTAGAAATTCTTTGGCAATGGATCATGTGGAGTCAAGGGGATTGCTTTGTCACCACCAATCTCCTGTCCCCTGCCTCCCCCAGCATCACTAATGGCCATTAGCGTTAATTATTTAAAGTTCCTTGTTTTGCACACAGAAAGCAGCAATCAATGTTCAATGCCAGGTATAGGTTTGTGCACCCCTTGACTCCAGTACTTTACCTAAACCTCATCTTTCAAAGTGTCTGTTTTCTTTGATACAGCATTTGGTTTTTATTCAGCATGGTGTAAGTGCTATTTAGAAAGCTTGAAGGTTTTATTTTTTTTTCCAGGCAGGAACATTTTCTCTGTAAATGTTAACCTTGGGACACAGTCCAAAATCTTTATTTTCTTGTGTTTTTCTTCATCTCCAATTAATTTTCAACACTGGTGCATTCTGGGCTGCAGGCAACATAAGGGCAAAACCTAATGGGTGACCTTTCCTCTCAGACTCACCTATGGCTTATTTTGCTCTTGAATATGGATGGTCCACAAGCTGTCCAGGTTGGTAGAGTTAAGCAGCTCTGAGAAGTGAAGATCTAGAAGCAGCTGTTCTTCTTTTTCATGTGCAAAACCACCCCAGAACTGAAAAATGTTGAGCAGTACACCAACGTTGTAAAGCCATAAAGATGATAGTCAGCCCTCTGGACTGGCTCTTAGCAATTCCAGGAGCCTTTGTCCTGTGGGTGGGTTGTTCAAACTACTGAATTGTTCCAACTTCAGTTGAAATCCCATTGAAATATATAATTTGTGTGGGTGTGTGGGGAAAAGCAGAGTATTCACAGCTGGCCTCCATGTGTCCAAGCTGTTGGCATGGGCTGACTGCATGGCTCCTGTGGTGCCTAGAGATAAGTCTTCCTTAGGATTCAACTTTGGATAATTTGGACCCACCATCTCTAAGACACGGGGCTGTGGAACTGGACGTGTTGTGTCTGGTGTCCATCTAGGTAGTTTTGAGCATTTGTGGCCTTCTGAGCTCTCACCAGAACCAGACCCAGGCTGTGGTATGGGTTTGTAGTCACACATTGCATTTTTTGTATGCTCAGTAAAGTTTGCCAGGTTTCATGGTTTTCCCATGTTACTTAGGTTCATAAGGACAAAGGAGTTCAGGAAAAAAAACGTTCCTTTAAAAATTGCATGTTAGAAACAGCAACACTCGGGGTGAAGTTCTGTCCCATGTGTTCTTCCATTAACTCATCATAACTAGGGTTAGCAACCTTACAGCTTCCCAAAAGTTTCACCACTCAAGACTGCACAGTTAACACAAATAATATGAAATAAGCTGAATTATGCATTTAATTCACAACATAACACAGTGTCATGCAGCAGAAGTACAGCTCCTCATGTGCATGGAGAGTGCTGAAGTCATGCTACAAAACTTGCCTAATGATTTGCATTTTTTCCCCTATGTTACAAAATGTAGTTGAGCAGATGGATGCAGCCAGCTGTACATAGAGCTTTAGGGAGTACTGGGGAGAAAAGGGAGAGGGTTTTGTTAAGATAAATGTAATAATCTCTGTGATAATTAGTTTAATTTAGATCCCTGCATCTGACTCATTTTTGACTAACCTTGTATGAGGTCTTTCTTGCTTTGCTGATGGGTCTGTGAATTTAGTTTGATTACAGTCCCTATTTTTGTTCTTGTGGATTGCTCACTGATCAGTGATATTTTTCATTAAGCAGTTGCTTTATTACATTGTTATTTAGAGGGAAGTAATTTGTGTTTTCTAATTAATTTAATTCCAGGCACATTTAGTAAGTAGCTACAATGAGCCCATTCAAGGGGTTTTAGGTCATATTGACATTGTTTACCAGATGTGCTCATTTGTTTTAAAACATTGTTAACTCTGTGGTGACAACAGCCCTGTGTGATTGCTTGACTCTTCCATCTTCTCTAATCTGGATCTCCAAAACCCCCCAAAATTGAGAAGATGCATTTCAGGTACTAGTGAGAGATGCCCATAGGTATCAAATCACAGGTAAATTATATTGCAATGTCAATAAAAACTATTACTATTCTATTGTTGGGTTTGAGGGCATAGCAGGGACAAGCCTTCTGGCTTCTCCTAGCCAGGGTCATGAAGCCATTAATACAACCACCAAAAATCTGGATAATGCCAAAAAGATGCATACTGGGTGTTTAGTCTATGCTTGGCCCATGTGCCTCTGAAAAAGTGGCAGTGGGGCTGCAGGAGAGAACGGGGCAGGAGGATCAGCTTCCAGCAAGGCATGGTGTGAGCAGTGATGGGATGTGCTAATGGAATCCTAAGGCCAGTGCTGTAATTCACAGTTGTCACTATCCCAAATTCATGGGCTTGGGAAATGTTTTCACCAGAAGCTTTTTGGAAAAGCTCAGCATTTCCTTGCTAGTGGAGCTCCCAGGATTTGGGGGTTATTCAAGCACTTTGTGTTCATCACTGTTAAATACTGTATCCATTCCATCATCTGAGCATGAAAATTCCCCATTATACCTATCATTTGCTCATTTGGCCTGCTGTGCCAGGAGCTGGAGTTCTAAAATGAGACCCTAATTAGATGAATAAATAATATTTTCACAGGAAAACGTACAGGCAGGTTATCCCCCTGACTACAAGCTTGTCCCATGAAAAACTACCAACATTTGTTAATGTGTTCTGCAGTCACTTATTTTGGTAAGAAGTAAATTATTGCTTGTTCTGCAGCAAAGTCTGGCACAGAGCAGTGACACTGTAAGATTCATTGGCCTCTGAAGGACCCACCAAACAATAGCCTTGATGTGTTTCCCATTATTTTTCAACTGTTTTCCATTTCTCTGGGGTTGGAACAGCTGATAGTAATGACAAACTTTGAAGGAAAGGTTTATTCAGTAGTTCATACTTACTAAATTTTGACATTTAACGCTTGTGATGCAATAGACTGAATTCTGATACAATTTGACCCAGCAGCTCACCTGAATTTCTGCTTTATTTTTTGGAGAGAACATTTAAAATGTTGTTAAATCTTTTCCATCTCATGCTGGTCTGTTAAGGGTGCGTGTGTGCATGGGGATGTGTTCTTTGTATTGATTCAATAGGGAAGATCATCTCTTGGAAAGGGAGAGTAAACGTGTGTGCATGCATGTGGAAGGAGGGAGAGAGAGAGATAGAGAGGAGAGTATCTGTGTGTTTATCTCTGTGATAAATGATGCCTGTTAAAAATGTGACTTGCCATGGACGTTATGAGTGCTTTCCTCTTTAAGGGTATTATACAAACACAGTCCCCATCAGCAGAAATGAAGCTGCAGTCTTGATTGTTTAGTTCAAACAGTTTGATGTTTCATTGTCCCTCAATCAATCAGTGCCTGGAGGGGTATCAGGTATTGGCTGGGAATGCATCAGAGTGACATGCAGAGCACAGATATTCCTCAAAAGCTTGAAAATATTTTAAATACTCATTACAGTGTGCATCCCAGTCTGAGAGCAGCAGCAAAGTGAGCGCTGATTATCATTTTTAATTGTGAATCTTCCCTATTCAGTGCTAACATCTCCCAAATTACCTTAAAATAAGCATCTTCCTAGACAGATTTGTAATTCACTTGCATGGCTTATTTTATTCTCTGTGCAAAAGTTAGATGAGGGCATGGGGTTTAGAATAAACAAAATGCATAAAGTAGAAAACGTAATGCGGCATAAATGCCACATAAATCACATCCTAAAGACAAAAGCAGATTTCAAACATCTGAATTACTGAGCACTTAATGTGGAGTGTAATCTGTGTTTTGGTTTATGTTTGTTTCTGGAGTATCACACAGAGAAAAATATGGGGGGTTTCCTCTCTCTTCCAGCAGTGGGGAGAAAAGGGAGGTCTTGACCCCAAGAAAGAGCTTTCCCTGCATTGTAGGTAAATCCCCTGACAAGTGTCTCCTTTGCTGCTGGCAGCTGGGCTCTATGCACAAGTAGTTGATTGAAATCTCACTTGAGGTCTCTTGCTCATCACAGACTGAGTAAGAGGCTGCTTCAAAATGCAAAATTATCCTTGAAAACACCTTTCCTGGTGCCCTCCTTTGTTCCTTTAGATCACCTGCAATCTGTGTAAGCCCCCCTTCTCCAAGGTCCCCAGCATCCCCCCCAGGGGTCAGGGCACTGGTAGTGCTGTTCTCAAGCCACAGCTCTCTGAAATCGGACCTAACAGATAAAACCTCAGGCTTCAAATATTTACACTTAGGATGGACAGGAAGGAAAACATGTGTTTTTTCAGTAACAATCATAATTTTAGGCAGAAAAGCTTATTCTTCCTCATGCTTTTGTTTTCCTTTGCCCAGCCCACACCTCCCAGCTCAAGCCCAACGTACATTTTCCCATCCAAAAAAAAAAAAAATCAATTCCTAGGGAAATACTTTTTAAAAAATCAACCTGTTTCCCCTGCGCCGCTGCGATTGGTCCGATCAAAATCGCCGAGCCGATCGCGTCAAAAGGAAAAGAGCCTCGGCTTAATTGTGAGCTAAGTCTCCTGTAATCCAGGGGAGCATTTGAGATTCTGCCCAGGCAGGCGCTGAGGGCTGTGGGTTTCTCTCGCAGCCTGCCGGCTCTGCAGCACAAGTCAGCATAGCTAATGCAGAGAGAGCTCTCCCCCCGCCGCCTCGTCCCCGGCGCTGGCTGGCTCTGCCTCTCGCCGGGCTTTGATTCGATATGAACAGACTGGTAACTCCGGTGCGAGAGCGAGAGCTGACATGACTCTGCAGATGGCTACCTTCGGATGATACACCTAGGGGTTTTTCTTTAAGGGAAGGTAAAGCTTAATGCTAATGTTTATTTTTCCCTTGTTGCCATTTTTCAGGACTGCCAGTCCCAAAGAAGAGCCCAAAGTCGGTAAGCACTTTTCAGCTACTATTTCTGTCTGTTTGTCTGTTTTGAAGGAAAAAAGCATGAGTTTGGCTTGTTTGCTTTCTGGGTCTCGATTGTTTTAAGTTGTCTTTCTGTTGCAACCATGATTACCTTGCACGGCTCCTGCTGCATGGGGAGATGAGGGGGATGCAGTACGGAAGGGGGACTTGTTTGCAAATAAAGCCTTGGGTTTACAAATCTGCTTCCCTGACAGATGAGCTTCTCTATCGTTTAACTTACTAAAAAAAAAAAGCTATTGTTTCCTTTTGGAAAGATGGGAGGCTCCACCTTCTTGCCAGATACCAATTCCTGTCGGGTGCTCATAGGCACCAACCTTCTCCATTAACTCACTGAGTTTTCTTGAAAACCCTTGGCCGAATTATTAACAGAACGGGAAAGCATGCACCTTGTTGGGAGAGACAAAGCATGAACAGAGCATGGTTACAGTTCCCAGGGAATACAGTCAGCTGTCCGAGTGCCTGCTCTGGAGGCATTTCCATACTAAGCAGGATTGTCCTGCAGGTGTAAGATTCTTCGTTTTTTAAAAATGCAACAACAGAACAATATTTTCTTGTCCCCTCCGAACGTATTTCCATGTTAAGCTGTTACCTGGAAACATCTTAGCATCTTAGCTAGCAGCACGGAAGCTGTGATCTAAAGTATCATTAAAGCTCCATGAATGATATTATGGAAGGAATTAATGTGCTATTTGTATGGAACAAAAAACAATGTTTTATTTCTAAAGGGAATGAAATAAAGCCAGAAAGTTTGCAGTTATCTGTTGAGAGTGGGTGAGAGACAAAATTCTCTGCCAGGAGCTTTGGGGAAGCAAAGCAAGTGAGGTATTTGCCGTGCTGTAAGATGGTGTGAAACTTCACCAGCACTCCCTGGTGGTGCCAAAACCTGCAGCTGAGCACAGCCCACCTCGCCGCAAACCTGGGCAAGAGGTTTAGGGAGCGGCTGAGCAGAAGGCTCTTGCTTTTAATACGAGCTCTCTGCTCATCCAAAAAAGAAAGCCCTGAAATAATTAATGTGATTCTGATGGCTTAGGGCAGCGCTGATTAAAGTCATGTGAGCCCAGGCCTCTACCATTGTCAGCTCGCATTAATGTTGGGAGGCAGAAGTGCGGGGTGTGCTCCTCGCGGATCGCGGCCCCGTCAGCCCTGCCCGCTCGCTGCTGTCACACGCGCGGTTGTTTCGGCCGCCGCTGGAGCAGAAGCGAGTGTGTAAAACACAGACGTGCCTGGCACGTTCCTGTTCTCTGCCTCCGCTTTCTCCCCCGCTCGGAGCAGGATTGGCTGCACGCGATCTGGGCTGTGACTTCTGTCATTAAACCAGCCCTGATCCCTGAGCCTTGGTCTTTCCAAAGCGTGGATGCTTCCACTTTGCCACACGTCCGTTTGGCATCGGGTGAAGCGGGATCCTGCTGTGTCAGGCACCCCTCTGGTTGACAGCTATGCACGGTGAAAATCTGAGCGGCATGTAAATCCATGTCAGGATAATCCCACCTTGGTGAACAAAGAGGCTGCTTACAAACAGTAGCTGTGCAACAGCAGATCTCTCTCTACTGTTCGCTCTGAGGAGCCTGTCAGCCTGGGGAAAGCTGGCATTCCTTCGCGTGCCTCTCCCAAGCCTTTTCAGGGCTCCTTCAGTAATTTTTTCCTACCATCCTAGGTGGTGCTGTTGCCTCTAAAGCTCAGGATTCCCAAAAAGCAGAGCCTCCTGTTCCCCTGGCTGCACACGGGGTCGTTGGCAGCGCAATTAACAGAGGTGTTGCACTCACTGCAGCATCGTGCGGCAGCTTTAATGAGCGGCTGCTCCTTGGAGGGCAGAGCCAGCGTGGTGCAGCCGCTCCTTCCTCCCCAGGCATCGCTGGCATGTGGGGATGGAGCATGGAAACCTGGAGCAAAGTGCCTCAGGGCATCTGTGTGCAGAGGAGGAAACTCCTTGGGCTCTCCGGGATGGGCTTTCATCAACCCCAGAGCTCCTGCGGCCAAAGCAAGTCAGAAGCAGGGAAGTGCTGGTGTCAACGCTGTCCTCCCTTGGTTTGTTGAGGGGCTGCAGGGGAGCAGGGAGTCCAGCCTGACCTTCTTGGCCATGAGGATTCCCACTCATGACAGTCAAGAGCCCCGCTGGCACAGTCCCTGTCTGGAATACCATCTCTGAACTCTGCCTGTGTGTTCCCCGGGGATGCCCTGAATCCCAGGGACTCCCAGCTTGCTGCTGCACTGGCAGCGATGGGGTCAGTGTGGGAGCTGCCATCAGAGCTGTGTGCCAGGGGCTGTCCCCAGCACAGCACAGCTGTGGGCTGGGGGGGACGTGCTGCCCGTTTCCCCCGTGCTCTTTGCTCAACACACACACACTGTTTTCCAGCATTCCTTCTATAATAAACAAGCTGCAGTTAGAGGACAGCACACATTGAGGCTGGGAGCAGTTGGCTTTGATCTTAGCTTGTGCTTATTTTTTGTTTCTTCTGCTGCATCAGGGAAGTCACGACTCAGGTGTCCATCCTCTTCTGCCTCACTCTCGTTCCCTCGTATCCTCGTATCCAGACACATTCCCCACTTACTGCCAGTGCCTGCTCTTCCTTAAACAAGTCCTGTTTTCTGTTCTCAGACCCCAGTCCTGCATTCCCCAGAGGCCAACTTCATTCAAGCTGTTGGTACCTCCTGGCTGTGGTGAGGTGTTAAAGCTGTGGAGAGGTTTGTTGGTGCTGGGAAGTTTTGCTGCCTTCAGCTCCATTTTGCTGGGCTGTATTTGTCAGTCTTTGTGTATCTTCTGACAAACTTTGCTCTTCTTGGATTTTAAGGAGAGTTTTTCAACCTTGGTGAAATAGCTGAATTAGTAAAAAACCCCTTTCTATCTGTACATGAGACTGGACATTTCCAAGTTCTTCCCTTTCCCCTCACCAAGGACATGCTCCCAGCAGCTTTCTGTGTTGCTCCTATTTTTTTTTTTTAATTTCCCACTGATTTTTTTTCAGATGAAAATGAATAATATTTTGTATTGAACATCTGGAGATACACATTCTAAGTGTGAAAATTCTCTAGTATAGCATTTTCCCCTGTAACTATCCTAGTATTACATAGATGAAAACAAACTTTTTTTTCCCTTTTTTTCCTTGTTGCTTGCATCAAAATACTCCACAAGGGGGCAAAGATTCCCACTTCCAGCTTAGTTTGCTGTCCTGCAAGGACCAGCTTCTCCAAGAAGCTCTACAGCATAAAATCTGCAGCTAGATCGTCAGAAGATGGGATCACTGCAGGGGGGATAAAATGCTAAGCTCTTCGAAAAATCTGATTTTTTTTCTTCTAGATTTAAATAAGTGCATTGTCAGCATAGCTGACTTGTGACCATAAATGCAATTCCTATGCACAGCTAGTCCCAGACAAGAGATTGGCCACATTTTTTGGGTGGATAAGCAGCACCAGGGGCTCTGCCGATGTCCTGGTTTTGTCAGGAAGAGAAATTGGTTCCATAGCAATGTCTGTAAAAGACAGCCCTCTATATTCAGAGCCCAGGGGCTTGGGTAGGGCATCAGAAGCTCCATCTTCCTATGTCTTTATTTTGTCATGGCTGTAAAACAGTATCAGGGTGATTATTTTATCCCACCACCTGTATTTAAGTGTGCAGTCTGCCTAAATGGACTCAAGGTAGTCACCACAGCCTTGATTTCTAACCAGTTTTGGTAAAGGTCTTTCTGGCGAGCCACTGATGCTTATCAGCAGCTCTGGAGAAGATCTCTCAAGAATCAGGGGTGCTTTTACTGGCTCAGGTGGTTCAGTGCCCCATGCTCTTGGTAGCTCCTGGCAGAGGTCAATGCAGTTCATCTGATCTGCTTTACTTGACACTGAAAACCACAATCAGCACCTCAGGGTGAGGTCAGAGCCTCCTGCTCTGTCCCCAGCGAGACCCTGTGCTCATCTGCTGCTTTCCTGCCCGTGTGTGTGAACTGAGCAAGCTGCACAGTAAGACCTGGGAGGATTGGTCCTAAAGCTGGGCACGAGGCAGGAGATGGACAAGCCATCCTTTCACTGGCAGCTGGTCAGCTCATCCTCTTGGGAAAGCTCTACGTGTACCAAGACACAAGCTTCATCCCATGGCAGGGACGAGGATGATCAGACCCCTGCAGTTCCTCATGGGTATTGTGCTGAAGCTTCTGCAGCATGTGGAAAGAGATTTGGCCCCCAAACCCTTTTTGGCCTCCTCTGGTGACATGAAAGTCAATAAATATTGTCTTGAATTAATTTAATTACATACATTCTTTATTACCATGGTTACATTCCTCTTGCTCTGGTCCCCTCTCAACCTTCTAAACAGAGATGTTTGAGGCTTTTTGAAGGAGTTATTATTTGGAAAACCACCAGTCTGTCTAAAGAGGTTATCACCTATTTCTTGAAAAATACCTACTTTTGCAATTGCAACTCTAGTTTAATTAAAGGTAGATTTGCTGGAGGTATGCTGACACTTCCATTTGCAACCCAAATACAAAACAGAATTCACAGTTTGTTCAAAATTTACACCTTTTTCTATCACAAAGTGAGAGCACTTTTTGAGGTTCAAACTTTGTTTCTTTTTAAATCAGAAAGCTTTCAGAGAGTTCTCATTATTTCCCTAAGGGCTGAATAAAGCTTCACATTTTATTCCCTGTCCTCCACATTCTATAACCAGCTATTTCCAGTGATATTGGCTAGAAGTTTCACAAGATGCTTGTAGTTATTTTAGTAGTTTGGCCAAACAAACCAATCCAGATGGCTGGACTGAGAGATGTATTTTTTTTTTTTTAATTTTATTTTTTTTAAGTTGATTATCCCCAGCATAGCTGTTTCAAAATGGCTTCATTAAAAATTGAAGGACTGCATGTGAATTAGTTTCATTTACCACTTAAAAAGCTAAAAATGTTGGAAATTGGTTCAGATATTTGTATTTGAAAGTCTGCAGATGAGTAATCACAGCAGGTAAGCTTTGTTCAAAATTGCTTTAAAGGACAAAGGCAATTTCACATTCTAGTCAATCGAGATACCCTTTAAATAGATGCTGCTGGTGGATCAACAACTGAAATTCAAGGCTGAGAGGTCAACATTATTTGGCTGTTGAAGCTGGGATTTTTTCTCAGCATAAACCTGAAGAATGTGCAACCTCACAATAATTTTACCTGGGTTTGGGGTTTTTTTAAAGACTTTAAAAAAGGCACTTTGCATGGTTACTTTCTCCTCTGTAATGAATTCAGCTGTTCTGCGATGGCTGCCTGGGGTCTCATGTTCAGGGTGAGCCAAGGGGTGCCCAGACCTGTGGCCAGTGAGCCCCCCATGCTGATCCCATCTGTGTCTGCTGCTGGCTTCTCTCCCTGCCCCACCTTGGGTTCCTAGAAAGGAGTACCTGAACACACAAATTTCTGTTGCAGTGTTTTCAGATACCCTCTGCCAGCAGGGCACTTAACTTTCTGCCTGAGGTTTATTGGTGTGAGTAGTTGACCCCTTTTAGCTGGGAAATAGTGGATGTTGGAAAAACAACCTGAGGGATGCTGTTTTTCCGGCCACCCTCTGTGTCACAGCCGCCCTGGGAACACAGTTCCCTGTTCCAGAGCAGGTGGGAGATTGCACTCAACCTTGGTGGCAATCCAAGGTTCATCTCAAAAGAGCATTAAAAAGCATTTGCTGCACAGTGTGGGAGCTCATGTTGAGGATTTTGCTGCATATTGAGTAGTACAAATCCTGGCAATGCAAATGTGACTTGTGCTTCATTTGAGCACACAGTTGTGAATTTGAGTTAAGAACTATATACCCTACTTAGCAGCAGTAATAAAATAGTAAGCAGTCAGAACTCTTGACAAACTGCTTTGGAATAAGCCCTGAGGTTAGATGGATGCATTTTTTTTCCTGTTTTAATGTACTTAATTAAAACAAATCAAACTTCAAATTGGCATTTTCACATTTGTCAAGGTCTGCAGAAGTCCCTTGGATGCTCTGGGGAACAGAGCCATTAAAGGGGAAACTCTGTTGTCCACACACTTGTAATACGGGGAGTCGCAAAAGCTGCAGAGAAAAAGTGATCTGGCATAGTAAAGGCTGTGCTTGAATCTGTTTCAGAGGGACAGTCTGAGTTTTCACTGTGAAATCTGGTAGTTTTTCCATTTTCTTTTAGACTTAAGTTAAACCCACATGTTGTCTGAATAGGAGGTTGTCGTGATTTTCTGCCTTAATTCAGGAAAAAAATAGCTGCATTGAAACCAGTAACCTATGATGAGATTTAGATCTATCTTACGTGTGGAAAAATGCTCTTTTTTATTTTAATGATAAGTTACTTTGTTTTGTGTATCCCTTTCTGTCAGTCTACCTATCACTATCTGTCACTGGGGAATTTAGCTGTACCCAGCATTAACTGAGTAACAGCAAAACTGTGACTTATACGTTTACTTATGTGCATGCAGAAAAGCCTGATCAAAGAAGGGAGAAAAATTGATGAAAAACACCCACTCAGAGACCAATAACCGTCTGTTCTCTCTCCCTTTCCACTCGCTCTCCTTCCTTTACAGCAACCACTTGAAAGGAAAGACAGCCAAAACAGTTCCCAGCAGAGCGTCTCGAGCCACCGCAGCGGGCACACCGCGTCCCCCGCGCACAGCACCCAGGTGCTGCCAGACTACGCCGCCCCGGAGGCGCCGGCCGCCGACCAGCCGGACACTTCTGGGCAGAAGAAGCCGGATCCATTCAAAATCTGGGCCCAGTCCAGGAGCATGTATGAAAGCCGACGTGAGTATGAAGCAGGTGTAGTTGCTACGGCTACGGCAGCTGCTCCCTGTGCGTTTTTCTTTGCGAAGAAACGGAATCTTTTCGGTTTCTGCTGGAGATGTGAGGCTTCCGCTGGTTAATTTGGTGTCTTGTCAGTGAGATCCACTTGGTAGAGCTACAGTTTGTTCTGTGGTGAGGATTGGGTTTGGATCATCTCTAGGAAAGGGCACTTAGACCAGAGCTTAATATGAAAAATCCCTTTAAAATTAAAGATCATCTTTTCCCCTCCATTTTTATTGTGCTTTTAAATTAGGCTGGAGGAGAATTTTCAAGTTTGTTATCCAGATTCTAAACCCTTTTTTGAGGTTAAGACTCGTTATCTGATATGCATAGGAATTTCAGTAAGGAGGGGAAGTATTTAGTTTGCTGAAATTCGTATCAGATGCTTTTCAGCCTCACTCTGGGGAGGAGAAAATCCAGCTGAACCATTTTACTTTGACCAGAGTGGACACTTTAACAATACAGATATTAAATGCATATTTTAAGTGGCTTTTATGGCAATTAATAACCTGCACACTTGGCTAATAATTCAGCAGGGTTTTGACTCTGTTCCAAGACTATAAATGTGGTTTCAATCAGTTTCTTCTTGGGAAGCAAAATAAACACATTGGCTTTGCTTTAATTGCACTGCTGAAGATGATCAAATCTGTAAAAGCTCCTTAAAGAATTAGAGTATTAGGTTCATTTTGAAAGGCAGTAGTTACTTCAGTTACAGAAAAGGGAGTTTCAAAAGTCTTAGTGCCCTGAGAGTATCACCTGCAGTTTGATTTTATTGTGCTAACTGGAAATTGGTAAAACCAGTAAGAAATTAGCCTTTACCTTAGAATGAGAAATGGTAATACTTTTTTTTTTTTTTACTGACCAAATGAATCACTTTGAAGTCTTATATCCTGGAAAAATTAAATCATGAGTCACAGTTTCTTGGCTGAAGATGCATCTCTTTGGATTGAATGTCTCAGCAATGCAGTTTGTAGGAGTCTCTGCTTTTGTGCACTGCTTCCCTTCCCATCCTTTCCTAAGGATTAGGTGTACTGACCCTGCAGGCTCTTGGGGCAGCAGGTCACACTGATCTGCAGAGTGCAGTGACAGAATTTGTATGTGCAGCTCATGGAAATAGGAAAAAGAGCTTAGGGACAGCAGCTCCTGAGCCCTGCAGAGCTGTGGGCAGTGCTCCTTCTCCTGCCTGGGTGGACAAGAGTCCCATGGCACTGGCCTTCCTGCTGCCCAGCCTGCATGGTTCCTGCTGGCACTGTGCTGCCATTGCCTCGGCCCCCTGCAGCTACTTAGCTAATTTCTAATTGAGTGTTTAACTCTTACTAATTAGTGTTTAGTATCAGCTTAGCAGCCTTAACTCCTGCCTGTCTTTCCTGATAAAACCCAAGACTGAGCTGGAGAAACCCTGAAGTGCACAGGCAGGCAGTCGCCCTTCTGTGTCACCTCCAACACCATGTGCTAAATCCTCCCTCTTTCCTCGGCAGTTATCCTGTAGAGGTTTTGTCCTTGGCTGGAACTAGAGCCCATCCAGAGGCCTTTTCACAGCCTCTTGACCTGCTGGTTTCCCACACCCCATCTTTTCCTGTGCCACACTCCTCACTGCTTGGGCCTCTTGCTAGACTGGGATCTGCTACATCCCTTCAGCTCCCCTGTCTCACCTTTCCATAGTCCAGCATCTCTCTAGTGGGGCTGATCCTCTTCTGCTGCTTCAGTCCTTGTCTCCTGCCTCTTCTACCAGATAAGACCTGTTGGTGCTTTTCCACAAACTTTTCATCCCATTGCTGTTCCCTTCCAGGAAGGTGTTTTCTGAGATTCCTTGGGTTTGTAGATAGGGTTTTTTTGGAGAATGGTGGAAGTGTGATATGGTCATATCTCCTTTTAAACCATTAGAAGTATCCAAGAACCTATGAATTTCTACCTCTAAGCTGGAGTGAAACACATTCCCTGGGGATTAACCTGCACTCTTAGCTAGTGACATGGCTTTGCTGTGGGTAATGAAATGTGAAGAAAAGCAGGAAAGATAAGTGAAAAATTGAGTTGGATGTGCTCTGTCTACTTTTGTGGTCTGATCCCAAAGCGTGACTGCTGGTTTTACTTCGAGGTCAGTGGTCAGCTCCTCCTTCCCTCCCCAAGCCCTTATTTATCACCAGTCTCATACATAAAGTCTGTGGTTCTCAGCTGAAACCTGGCTCTGCTGCCCTGGGGGCTTGGGGTGAAGCCCTGTGTTTCTTTCCCTTTGTTGTGAACCTGAATCATCCCTTTGAGACTCATTCCCAGTGTTGCCCAAGTGTGGCTCTTGGGTCATTTGTGGGGAACTCTGCTGGCACTGAGCGTGTGACGGGAGGAGCCATTCCCTGAGGACTTCAGATTTGCTGTCTGTCAGCTCCACCCGTGCTGTTCTTCGTGTTTTCACCCAGCTGCAGTTGGGTTTAACTCCAGTGCCACCACCTTTGGCTGCTGGGGAAACAGTCATGTCTTCTCCTTCCCCTTTACCTGGGGACCCTTTCCCTCAGGCTTTGGGACTGTCATCTCCAGGGACATCCGTTCCTTTGGCTGCTGGCTGTGACTCTCTGCATCCTCCTGATGGAGGTGTGAGCAGAACTAAGTGAATATCTTACGCACAGCAGGAGGATGTCACCCTAATGCCAGAGCTGAGGGTGGGTGACACCTCCAGTAACCAGGGAATCTGCTGGGTTCTAGAAGGCTCCACTACCTGAGGAGACCCAGCACAGCTCTTCTGCCACTCTGGCCAGGGCTTGCCCTCTGTTAATTGCTGGATTTAAATTTTAAAAAGCCTGAAAAGGGTTCTAAAATGTTCTTTTGAGAAACAGGGTTTTGAATCCTCAACAAGCAGACTGAGAAGCAGCAACAAGCCTTTGTGTTGAAATATATGATGAATTTAAAAAGGACAGAATTTTAGAGCGTTAGATCATCTTAAGTGTTTTATTTTGTGCCATTTTTGAAATTGTTAAGCATAAAAAGAGCATAGTGCAATTTTTCAAGTGCAGTTGACAAAAGATGAATTCATTAGCTCCAGCCCAGACAGATTTATTTTTCATCTAAAAATCATATTGTAAAGAGGTTTTATTCAATATATGAATTCCTCTTCTCCAAGATATTTCTAAGAAGTACTGAATCTGTAATGAATACCTACTGCCTTTTCCTCTGGGAATGCATCCCACTGTTACTTGCATTAATAATAAGAATTGTAGACACAGAAAGCAAAGGCAACATTTTAATTTTTCAGAATTTGTAAAATTTGTTCTTCCTCTTCTTGTCTTTGGATCAGTGTTTCATTAAAAAAGACTGTATTTGCCTTATGTGACCTGTCTCACTGAAGTCATTGGTAGAGCACAATTAGGTGAAAAGCTCCAGCTAACACATAATTGAGTAAAAGCATGTGTTCTTATGATTTACCCAATGCATCTTAATATCAGAAAGTGCTCCAGTTCTCAGGGGAGAGCCACAGACATTGCTTGTTTAGGGGAAGGAAAAAAAAAAGGAATAAAAACTAAGCTAGAATTAGTAATGCAAAGCTAAGCAAAGGCTCCATCACTGTTTCTGGACTCTGGCTGAGGGGAAGCAGATTAGAACTGCAACTTTATTCCACAAATGCGGGTTAAAGTTCCTGCATGAGGAGCTCCCCAGGGTGAGGGGATCAGCCCTGCAAGGTGCTGAGTGTTTGGGCTCGGGTCCAAGGGAGCTTATTTCCAAGCTGTAAACCCAGAGTTATGCTTTAAGGCTAAGGCTGAGCTCAGAGGCTGTGCTGCAATCTGGCCTAGAGTCACCAGTCTTTGCTGGATTAAGATGTTTGGGAATAGCCAGCTTTGTGCAAATGTGAAAACAGAGCATTTGGTGGTGGTAACAAATGCACTCTTTGCTGGTGCTGAGCTTTAGCTGCCTGAGCTCCTCGTTATGGGTAACTCATTGCTGCTCGTGGGAGTTGTGTACATGAATCAGAGAGAAGGACAAACCCTTAAGGTTTGAAAGCTGAAGCAGTTCCAAGATCCAGGAATGACACACTTAAAGAGCACTCAGAGAGAGAAACAGCAATTGAATGGCTTAGCAGAGAACCACAATTCAGAAACCTCACACTGTTTTATTGAAATATATTTTTGTAATATACTTTTTACTTTTCAATGTATTATTAAACTTCCTTAAAGATTAACACAATCTGTTGTCAAATTTTTCTCATGTGGCTTGATTGCTTTGCAAAATACTGTATCCTACATATGGCCATCTGTCAAAACAGCAGTGACAAAATGAATTAATCTGAATTGCAGATGTGTTAATGAATCCCTTTGAAGGGCTTAAGCATTTAATTAAAAGTAAAGCAGAACACGATAGACAATTTTTAAAGCTTTTAAAATATTCAGAGTTATCATTAATATTTGAATTTTATTTTCAGGCACACTGTTTGGGAGAATTTTTCTGTCCCCAAATCTAATTAGAATAATACAAACAAGTCTTGACCCTAGTGCGTTCGCTCATCGACAGTTACATAGAACTAAAAATATTTGCACAATAACACAAACATAGGATACTTCTCCCTTAAAATAGAAAAGAAGAACACTCTCCTGAAATTGCAGCCACCTTCTGATCAGACTGAGTTGAAAGATGATGTTTAGTAAAAGCCCTTTGGTAGGGTTATGTCCTTTTATTGTATTAATAGTAGAGAGTTGCAGTGATACTCTTGGGCACACAGATGTATCCATGCCCTTGGAGAATGTGCTGCCAAAAGGGACCCTGGTACTCCCAGCACGTCGTGAGCTTTTTCGTCTTGTCAAGAGCTCCTGCTGAAGTCATCTTTCAAAAGCTTTCTGTGCCACCACAAAGGGTTGGTTAAAGGGAAAAGACAAAAAAAAAAAAAAAAAAAAAATTCTCCTGCAGTGGGATAGTTTAGAAAATGGATTTCTTGAAAATATGGAACTTTATGAGATCTGTGGCTAAATTGCAGGACTTTTCAACTCTGAAATTCTCCATCAGCTTCAGTGAGACTGTCCACTCCCAAATTCAGACTTGTCCTCATATACTTTGCTGAATCTGGGCCTTAAACATTTTATGCTTTGCCAAGCTATGAGTCACTGAAAGTGCTGCTGCCTCAAATGAGCCAGTGACTAAAGCAAACTCACACTGATCATTCTTGAATCTATCTTATGTTGAAACTGATGTCACTCTAGGCAGATTTCTATTTTATATAACATGTTAAAGTTTGCATAGTAAAAATTGATTAAAATGATATGTAATTAAGCACTGTGTTCATTGCTCATCACCACATACTTAGAATTTCTTTTAACATTAGGCAAAGATATTTCCATTTGGAAAACTAACTCATGTCATGAAGTTGAAAGGTTTTTGTAGAAAAGTGTATTTAAGGTGTTCTCACAGAAATTTTTCCTCTAAGGAGAAAAACGTTTTTTTCAAATATACTTGCATGCATGTGCATAAATGTGTAAATTCGTATGTGTGTATATTTTATATCCACATGTGCACAGGCATGTGCAGAGAGATGTGCAACTTAGTATGTCATAATCCATAGTAGCTATAACCTTAACAAATTGTGCATGCAAGCCTAACGTGCCCCATAAAGTCACAATTAATTAAATGAACTAAAAGAAAGCAGATACATTAAGCTTTGCAAAATTGTAAAATTAATATTACAGCTATGTCACCTTCACCTGCAACTGGACTGAGCAAGGGTGAGAGAGAGAGAGAAATCAATTCCACGAGTTTTGGAGAATGTAAGACTGTGCTGAGAATGTATCTGTGTCTTGTGATGTCTTGTTCTGGTGTCG
Source organism: Cettia cetti (assembly GCA_013401135.1). Classification (NCBI taxonomy): domain Eukaryota; kingdom Metazoa; phylum Chordata; class Aves; order Passeriformes; family Sylviidae; genus Cettia; species Cettia cetti. The sequence goes on from VZUI01020923.1 coordinate 78,522, forward strand.
TTGCTGCTCTGTGGCGGGGGGCTCTTCATCACCACGGGGGTCTGGCAGGGCCATGTGCCAGGTTTGGCCACTGAGGGACAAAGTCTGGCATTGCTGTCCTGGCTGGATGGTGTAGGTGGCTGGGGGTGGGTGTTTCGTGTTCCTGTTTCCTTCATGGGTTTGCCCACGTGGCTCATCAAGGGGCCTGCATCACCCACCTTTCCTGCCATTCACAGAACTCTTCTTACCACTTTTGCACTGCTCTCCAAATGGTCTGGTTTAGTTTGGGACAAGCAGACTGCTGTTAAATTTTACCCATTTGGGCTACGTACATGTTTTATCAGTCAGACATGCTTGAGATCAGTCAAGGTGCAGGGTTGCACTGAATGACTCCTAGAGGCCATTTTTCATTCATTTTCAACAAAGTTTCAGCGGCACCATGTTCTTTTTGAGTAAGGAAAGTGGTTCCTCTGAAGTGCAACTGAATGATGGGAGAACTTAAAATAATTCTCCAGTATGGAATCTCAAAGGGTCTCACCTCTGACCTTCAGGGGTGGATGGGTGTTCTGGGCTGTGCCAGTGAATCACTGCCCTGCAGAGCTGCTGCAAAAAGTGGTAAAAGGAGCTTTGAACTCATTCTGTGTAAAGGTGTGTTGTCTGTCTGTCCGTCTGTTGTACCTGTGTTCCACCTTGCTGAAATCCTTTCAGTGGGAGGAGCGCTATGGGAAAGAACTGGCTTCTTTGGGGGCAGGCTTGTGTTTTTTTCTTGCTTTGGTCTGGCACGGCTGCTCCCTCCAGCGGCGTTAATTGTGTGGCAGGGCCCCAAGGCAGGGCCATACGGATCGTTCAGTGACACTGGAGGGGTGACAAATGGGAAGGTGTCGAGAGATGCTGAGGACACGGGCCCACACCGGAGCTCTCTGCAGAAGCCACTTTACCTCTGACAGATCCAGCACACACTATTAATTGTTTGGGGCCAGCCTTTGCCAAAATAGCCTGCAAAGGGCTGAGAGACACTCCTGACTGTGTCTGCTTGTCAGCTCCCCTTGCTGAAGGCAGTGACAAACAGCAATTAATTCATTGTCTGAATTCTGTTGTGCTGCACGTCTGTGCGTGGCGAGCTGCCTTCAGCCAGAGGAGATGAGCCACACAGGCACCCAGCTTGTTCATCACCCGAGCTCTGTAATTGTGTCTGGACAAAAATCAGCCTCTAATTCAGTGAGGGCACGGGTGTTAAGCTTAGCTTATAATTGCAGGTAATTAAAATGAAAAAATATTATCTGTAATGCCGGCTTAAATGAAGATGTCAAAGCAGACATCTGTACCTTACCATTCACCCATTTAATTTTTAGTATTCCCAGTTCTTCAATTCATGTTATATTTTAACTCACTGAAGAGAGACCCTGAGAGGTAACCAAAAGTCTTAACAATGACAAGCACCAGAGCAGACCCAAATTTTTGCACGATAAGCTCAGACAGTGTGAAATCCAATTAGGGCCCAATCTGACTGATGCCAATGGAAAACAACCTGTTCATAGATACAGAAAGCTGGATGATGTTTCATTAAACGTGCTGCTTCCTGTGTCTGAGTAAGCACTTATTTAAATTGGATTCCTGAATGATATACTTTGGTTTCTTTGCTGAAGTTATAGGCAGCTGACTGGTAAAGCAACAGCTTTTTATTATCATTAATTATAAATTTTGGGAGGGGATCATTACAAAACTAGTCAATGTTACAGATACTATCCAATAAATATTAAATGAACCTGAAGTTGTCTTCTGATAATGTTAGCAATTAGTTATGCATTTTTAAGAAAGGGATGAAAGCAAGCATGAGTAAGTTAATATAAAACATTACTGTTCAACAGCGCTTCAAGGTTAGTACTTCACTTTATGCAATATTCATTGTAAAAACCTTGCTGGTGTTCCATACTAATGAGTAGGTGAGGTTGGGCTTTTTTATGTTTCCAGCTGGTTTTATCTCTTCAGTGCTTTTGCAGAGCCTGTACACAAGTGAGAGTCAGGAGAGCTGCATTGTTTTGAGTGTAGCCCTGATTTACACCAGCTGGGGATTTACACCATGGGTGTTTAAAGCAGAGTTGGTAGACAGATAGAAGACTATGCTTGAAAAAGTTAATTAAACAGTAGAAGTCATAACAAGTGGCTCTTCTGTCTCCCAGGAAAAAGGAGGCAGCTGTATTGTTTCTGGCAGAGTAATTCTCTGCTGTACACATTTATTTATTGATGGTTTGGAAGAGGCTCCTGCACTGAGTAATGATGCTCATATTGACAGAAGGAAATATTATAGTGATAAATAAAGGTCAAGTCACAATTAGATACCTAGAAAGTAGAAACCACTGTGTAACTTTTAATAATGATGTAAATAATAATCCTTTAGTATTTAAAACTATTAATGTTGATAGTTATGTCTCTGTTTTTATGTAAAAATGAGGTCTCCATGCCTACCTCATTTAAAGGTTAAAATTGCATAGCACATCCTTTTATGTACGTCTGGGTAGTCCTGATTTGGGTGTTGTATTTTGATTAAAAATGATCATTTTTCTTCTTTCCCTTCAGTTCCAGATTATCAAGAGCAGGATATCTTTCTATGGAGAAAGGAAACCGGGTTTGGATTTAGGATTCTAGGTGGAAATGAGCCTGGAGAACCTGTGAGTATCATGTTTTAGTTTGTGACATCTTTCAGACAGCACAGTAGAATGTACAGACATGCAGAACTATGCTGTAGCATCACTACTAAAATAGTTAGTGAACTATATATACACTGCATCTCCCCACCTTCCCTCCAAAATAACCCCAGAACTAAAATGGGTTTGGCTCCTCCTACTTTAATGGTAAACCAAATGAAAACACATAGGTCCTTGGACACTGAGGACAGGATGTCCTGGTCATGTTTGCAAGTATTTTGATCTTAGAATGCCAGGTTCTCAGATCTTAGAATGCTCAGCTCTCTCCTTGAATTCAGTTAAATTCTTTACCATAAATCCGGTGCCTGTGGGAGGTTTCGTCCTTTCCTGTGCTGCACAGGTCACAGCTAGATATTGGCAGCATGAATTTCCATGTTTTTCCTGCCAAAATTATTTTGCTCATTTATGGGGAGACCTTGAATTCATCTCATGTTAAAGTAACTCCACAGAACTCACTGAAGATAAACCAAGACTGGGTTGGTGGACAAGTGTGTGGTGCAGAGCTTGTAAACCCGGCAGGCAGCTGAAAGGGTAACTCAATCTCAGTTTCCCTGACAAGACCCTCAGTGCATTTAACCATCTTCCTGTCTGGTCACTGTCTGGTTGAACACTGTTCCCAAGGCTACCTTAGAGTGAATGGGCTGCCTAAAGAAACAAGATGTCAATTTATTACAGTTTCACAATGTGCTGCATTCACGCAGAACCGCTTTCACAGGAACAACTTCCCTGACCAGCAGACATTTGTCAACAATTTCACATCCCTGCTAAATGGGGTCTAACTACAAGTGCCCCTTGCTCCCAGCCGCCTGTTGAGCTGGTTCTCATTCACCTCCCTCCTCTGTGCTGACTCCTCAGATTTACATCGGTCACATTGTACCGCTGGGTGCTGCTGACGCCGACGGCCGCCTGCGATCGGGCGATGAGCTGATCTGCGTGGATGGGACGCCCGTGGTGGGGAAATCACACCAGCTGGTGGTCCAGCTTATGCAACAGGCAGCCAAGCAAGGTCATGTCAACCTGACCGTCAGGCGCAAAGTGGTTTACACAGGTAGGCTGCAGTATCACCCTGCAGGGGTAGATTTTCTTGCCAGGATCCCATCTGTTCAGCAAATGGCCTAAGGAAAAAAGAAAAGCTGCTTCTAGTGCTGGGAAGACTCAAGGGACATCCTGTTATCTTTCCTCTTTTGTGTGTTTTTAGTCTTTTTTGTTCCTGATCAAGTAAGTTTCATGTATCTTTTTTCCAGTCAAGGCTCTCTTAGTTGGCTTTCCCAGTCTTCATTTCTGATAAAATGACGAACTGTTCGGTTGCAACATCTAACTTCTAGTTTCACTTATGCAGCAAACAGACACTGTGGCCAACTGCTTGTGTTTTCTGTATACTTCCCAAAATAAATGTGCCCTTAAACTGGGAGTGAGGGAAAAGATGATGAAGAGTCCACAGAAGGGGGAGACAAGGACAGAGAGTGAGTGAGGGCTCTGGTGTGTGGTAGCTGCTGTCCCAGGCTCAGGGGAAGCTTCAACATGTAATAAAATGACCTCAGGATGGGAAACTGTAAACATTGTTGGTTCTGTTGGACCAGGGTGTGTGTGTGTTGTCACAGAATCATAGAATGGCTCGGGCTGAAAGGGACCTTAAAGATCAGCCATTTCCAACCCTTCTGCCATGGGCAGAGACACCTTCCACTAGACCAGGCTGCACAGGTCTAGAGAGTTTTCTGTATGCTGATCTATGCTGGGCATTGTGCACACACTGCACAAGTGTAGGATCTAAATGAACAAAAAGAAGTGGCAGAAAGACAAGGATGCAAAGAGAAGTGGCACTGCCTGGTGCCATTTTGGCACCCAGATAAGGGATTGAAAAATGTCATAACCACAGAGAAAATGAAGACACGAGCATGAGCTTTCTAAATAACATGTGGCCTTAGGTTTAATACTGGAGAATAACTTTTGAGTGCTGCCTGTCCCTTTAGGAACTCAAGTGTGGGATTTGCTTTAATTCACTCAAAAAAAGGCTATTATATAGCTTTTCAAGTTTAGGCATCATCAGATAGATAGGCAGTGATATACTTTGATCCTATAGAGAATCAAAATAACATTCAGGTTGGAAATTACGTCCTCAGTGGAAGTTACGACTAGATGAGTACCTCTAAAATAGCTCTGTGTTCTTATCCAGGCCTAAGCTCCTTCTGCACAATAATAAATGAATGTTCACTTCTCATTTCTTTCCTTCTTCCCAATGTGGATTAAACATTATGTCTCTCCTCTGACAGCCTCTCTTTAATTCCTGACCAAGGTCTGGTGTGAGAGAAGCTTTAGAAGAGCATTGGGAGGAAGGGGAAGGGCAGCTGAATTTTGGTATTGTTTCTGTGTGTAGATTTTCTATGCAGTTTTACAGCCTCCGGGCTGGAAATTACCATGAAAGATTTAGATGCATGAGATCTCTTGGTATTTCATTCAGAGGCATGTTACTGCAGATCGAGCTATTTCTGAATCATTGCAAATGTGGACACTCACTCTAGGATAAATTATTCAGAATCCCTTCTTTCACCTTATATTTGCAGGCTTTTAAATTTCAGCATAACTTTGTAGAGAAGGCTGTTCCTGAATTTTGGTCCCTTGTTCCTCCTGTCATCTGTATGCCAGTAGAAAAAGATTGTTCACCTAAATGAGTACTCTCTGTCCTGAGATTCATGTAAGGGGAATTTTATGCTCCTGTATTCTTAATATGAAGAATGCTATATATTTAGTACATACTTTTGAGTATATAAGTGCAGACAGGACTTCTATCCAGGGATATTTTAAAGTCCTTATTTTTTTGCATCATGATTTTACAGGTTTAGACTTTGTTTGCCATTCACTTTCTTGCTGATGTTTTTAAGATCTTCAGCTTATTTTTGATTCACCAAATTGGAGAAGTGACCTGATTAGCAGCGGCAGCCATTCAGCAAGGACAAGTGCAATATGCTGCTCTCAGCTGCACGAATGGGCTGCAGAGAACAGGCTGAGTAACAAGAAGTGGAAGCTATTGTGGGCCAGGAGCTTTGTGCTGAGGTTGGCTCAGGTGAAGAAAAAGACTGTGCAGGGATGTAAGCAGGGGGGAACTCTCCTGATTTCCCAGCAGATGATGGTTTAGTGCGATATGGTCCAGCACTTCAAGAAAGACATTTGAGTTGGAGAGAGCCCAACTGGAGAGAGTCCAGAAGACCAGGGAAAATAAGGAGAGCTCTAGAAAACATGGTCTGAAAGGAAATATTGAACAAATTTGGATTCTTAGCTGAAAGCAGAGGAGAGGGAGGAGGTATTAAATTCCTCAAGTCTATAAAAGCCTGCTGCACAGAGGAAGGGAATAATATGTTCTCCATATGCCTGTTAGATAGCACTAGAAATAATAGCCTTATGTAGCAGCAGGGAAGATTTAAGTCAGATATTGCAACCAATAGATTGCCTGGGGAGATATTTAACAGCTGATTAGACAAACATCTGTCAGGACTGATATTAGGTGTAGCTGGCCCTCACTCAAGCAGAGTCCTGGACTAAGCAATTTTTTTGAGATTTCTTCAAGCCTTGTGGTAGCTGATTAGATTTTGAACTAATACCTCTTCCAACTTCAGTTGCTGTTAAACACTTGTTTAATATTAATGTTAACAATGTTTAATGTCTGTACCAGACTGTACAGATGTTAGTTGCTGGTTCTTCTATCCAGAAAAGTTTGGTTCACAAGTTGTTTTGCTCGTGTTGAGAGGCTGTTATTACTGAAGATCCCATTAATCAAAGGCAATCAGTGCACGAGTTGATAGCTTTCAGTTTAATGCTGCACAAAAGGTATTGTTGTGAGATATTGCTGCCTCCCTTGTGGCTTGTGCATGTATATGTACAACGTACACATGGTTGTACATATATAAGTGCAGTGGGGATGCAATAGCTAGAGCAGGCACCTTTGAACTGATGTAATCCAGGTTTAAAATGCCACAGAGCATCCAAGCACACAGCACTGCACAGGTTTAACCGGGCTGCAGCTTGGCAGTGGACAGCTTTGGCTGAATGACCACATACAGGCGAGGACGAGCATGTGTGGGCAGAGCTGGTGGTGGTGACATCTGAAAGCATGGCCATGATATGATGGATAGACCAAAGCAGGTGATTTTCTCTTACCCTTTTCTCAGTAGACAGCTGCTTCCAAGCACTAAACAGTGCGGCCTGCTCAAGCAGCCCTTTTTCCTCCCCAGTTCCCAAGGCAGAGAATGAAGTCCCATCCCCGGCCTCCTCCCACCACAGCAGCAATCAGCCGGCCTCGCTGACGGAGGAGAAGCGAACGCCGCAGGGCAGCCAGAACTCCCTCAACACGGTCAGCTCGGGCAGCGGCAGCACCAGCGGCATCGGCAGCGGCGGCGGCGGCGGCAGCGGCGTGGTCAGCACCGTGGTGCAGCCCTACGACGTGGAGATCCGCCGCGGGGAGAACGAGGGCTTCGGCTTCGTCATCGTCTCCTCCGTCAGCAGGCCCGAGGCGGGGACGACGTTCGGTGAGTGCTGCGGGGTTTTGACTGCCCCTCAAGGCTCGCAGCCCCGGGAGGGCGGTGGGGTCTGTTTAGTTAGAAGTCATGAGCGTGCCCTCATTTGTGTAATTAATGGCGTAAGTGGAGGTGAAGAGTTGTTAGGTGTTTGCCTCCTGGGTTTTGTTCGGCGCTGAGCTGAGAAAAGCAAAATGAGAAATCCCAACCTGAAGAGCTAAAATGCCACCACAGTGGCAGTTCCTGATGCTCACTTTCTGGGAGAGGCTCTCTGGGGTTTGCTCTCAGAGGAGCAGCTGGGGATTCCCCCCAGTGATGCTGTTTGCCAGTGCAGAAATGTAGCAGGTGGAATGAAATATGTCTCGTGATGGTGGAATCAAGCCAGATTTAAAAGCAGTAATGCTTATACTGATTAACTTCTCTTTGGCAATCAGGGTTATTCTGATCATCATTATGTTGTGAGCATGCTGGTAGCTGGAAAGTTTTAATTAATACTGGATGGTGAGACATAAAATGGGGAATACTGTTAAAAGAACAGGATGTTTCTTCTACCCATTTCACCTCTTCCCCAATGCATTTCTTCAGAGTAGGAAGAAATTAAGTTTAAGCTATGTCACTCATAATATCCTGACTTAATAGAGGTGGTTTCTGTCTGAAGACAGTCTTTCTGCTAGGTAGACACCCATTTCCAGGGGTTGCTGCAGAGGGGATGTACATAAGCTGGTTTGGCAAATATGCCCAGAACATCCTGTTCTCAAACAGAAGTGTCATTGCAAGGAGGAAACCAGTCAGAGATGCTATTTTCTTCCCTTTCCATCTCTTCCAAAAGAAGGCCAGACACTTGTACTTTGTAAAGGAAGGTGTTCCCTTAGTCTGTGGCACATGATAGGGGTGGAGGGAAAGGAAGGAGAGAGCACTGCCTTAGCCATCTTCACAGTAGCTCCCACAGCAGTGCTGTGGTTTGCAGAGAAAATGCATTGCAGGCTCCCTGTGCAGCATGAGTGCTCCTGGGGCAGGTGGCAGAAGTGGCCTTTCCCTCATTCTCCCAGGCTTTATTTTCTGACATTTCTTCCATTGCCCATCAGTGACACCCTTAGTAATACACTGAGGGAGCACCACCTCCTTTGCTGGTATTGATTTAGAGCAGGCCATTTCTAGCACTGTTTTCTGGGCAGTCTGGCAGCAGAGATTTCAGGGGGGGAATATGTAGTATAAAACTAGTGCATTGAGTTCTGTCAGTTCTCAGGTTCTAGGCTCTCTCACACTGTCCTTGCTGCTAGAAACCGCATTTCCAAGATAGGTGTTTTGGTGCCAGAACACAATGGTGTAATATAAAGCAGATTAAACTGAATGCAGTCTAGAACAGAGGGTGTGGTTTTATCTTCTGAACGGATTTGCAAACGTGTGAAATAACTTTTACTGTATGAAGACTATGCTGTAACTCTTCTCTGCAGAGAAACCTTGACCTGAGGTTGTAAAAAGTTGTGTTTGCTTTAGCCCAAAATACTTGCTAACTGGAAGTTTTCTATGCAGGGACTCTCAAGGAGATCTGTTGATCTGTGACTGTTTTTCCTTTAATTTTTTCAAGTATATTCAGTTTTTTCCTAACACTCCGCATGAGATGTGTTCCCTCTGCTGTCTGGTGCTTGCTCTGGACCTGCTTTGTAGTTTTTTTCTTTCATGGGTAGTATTTAGAGATGGGCCAAACTGGTTCTAAAACCCACCTTGGTCACTTTGGTGTGGGCTTTGTCATCTATGTTTAGCGGATTGGGTAGAGTAGAAACTCCTACCCTCAAAGCAGCCTGCAAACTGGATGGGGCTTTGTATTACCAGAAAGAGTAACTTTTCTAACATCATGGTAAAATTAAAAAAAAAAAAAAAAAAATCTCTCTAATGTTTGTAACGAATATTAACACTTTCTGCCAGTTTTCATCGCATCTTTCCAACCTCACATATCCTTGTCTTAGCCTTTTCTTCTTTATGGTCTTTCTAGTGTTGTCATGTGTGTGTATATCTCTAAAACTACTAATCAAATAGAGACTACAGCAGAGATGGGAAAGTGCATCTTGAGGGTGAATGTATTGTGGATGCAAAGTGTGAGATGACCACTCTGTGTACCCCATGGCTTTAATCACGTGCCTCAAGGCCTCTTGCCCACATAAAAGAGCTGTAAAAAAGCTCACTGGATTTATCTGAGTGATGTTGTGTATCCCCTGTGTCCCAATTCTGCATGTTATGGGCAACCCTGTGTTTTTGAAACAAAAAAACTGCATGGAACAGGAGGAGAATTTTGTCTCCAGAACACATTCATCCTAAAGTGCTCTTGCTCTGTGTGTCAGACATCTCAACGGTTTTGTGTGTGGTTTTAGAGGTGTTTGAATGAGGAGAACCTTATTCCTTCTTTGTTCCCACCTGCTGCCATCTAAGATCATAAAAGAGGAAGGGTTAGTAGAGGCTGAGGAGGGTGCCAGCACCAAACAGGTTACCTTTGTCAGTCTTGGCCCATCTGTAGTGGTCCTGTGCCTTCCCTGGTAGTACCTTTATTCACAATGGAAGAAAAACGTTTCATGTTGCTTCCCCATGCAGCGCTGATAGAGTGGGTCTGTGTGGTAGAAAGGGAGCCACACTCCCTCCTAGGCCTAGAATGATTTTATCTTTCTAAATTGAGAAAGAACAAAACATTGGCAGAAGCTTGAACAGAAGTTGGCTTAGAGAAGGACTAGAGAGGCTGACACTGTGTAATCTTGGGGGAGAAAAGTTGAATTTTCTGCAAACAGTTTCAATTTTTTTCTCCGAAAACAAAATCAGATTTGGGTTATGATGGAGCTGCTAAGTGCAGTTGTAGTCAATAAAAATTGCACCATTTATTAACAGAAATCCACTTGGGGGGAGTTCTGAGGGATTAACAAAACACCTTTTTGTGGAGAAGTAAAGTGTTGTGCACTCAACTAGTTGATTGCCAATGTTTTGAACACTGGCAGCAAAGCTATCCTATAATAACTTTTGCTTGATGCATTAATTAATTAACCCTTAACCTTCTCTTTCCCTTTTCAACCCTTTTTTTCCTTTTCCCCTTCACCATATTCCCACATACGTAAACAATAAAAAAAAAAAAAAAAAAACCAAAAAAAAAAAAAC
>VZUI01020935.1:0-55872 GCA_013401135.1 Cettia cetti
GAAATTCAGGGGAAATTTGGGGGGAAACTCGGGGAAACTCAGGGGGAAAAGTCGAGGGAAAAGTCGGGGAAAATTTGGGGGAAAACTCGGGGGAAACTCGGGGGAAAACTCGGGGGAAACTCGGGGGAAAACTCGGGGAGAACTCGGGGAAAACTCAGGGGGAAATGTCGGGGGAAAAGTCGAGGGAAAAGTCGGGGAAAAGTCGGGGGAAAACTCGGGGATAAGTCGGGCGAAAAGTCGGGGAAAAGTTGGGGAAAACTCAGGGGAAACTCAGGGAGAACTCGGGGGAAAACTCGAGGGAAAAGTCGGGGGAAAAGTCGGGGGAAAAGTCGGGGGGAGCTCAGGGGAAGCTCAGCTCCAGCCGGGGCTGGGAGGGCTGCAGCAGACATCTCATGGACAAACAAACCCCCTGGAGATCAGGGGAGTTCCAGCTCTGCACCACCCTGGGGAAATTAGGTAATTCTTCCTGATGGAATTTTGGATAATTTTGGAATGTAAGCAGGATCTCAGAACACGGCACAACTGGTGAGTGATTCCAAACAAAACATTTATACCACTATACAAAGATAATTTATGCACTTTACACTGTGCTCTCCTCATAGCTGTCCATGTATTGAAGGTGGTGGTGGAGGAGAAAATTCTGTATTTTTTTATTTTTTTCAGTTTTCAGCCTATTTAAATCATCAACTACCCTTAACAACCTGCAACACCACGAGGTTTTTTAAATGCCCAGATGCTGCTTACCTGGATGGTGCCATTGGATTCAAGCAGCAGGTTCATCATCAGCCCCAGCACTGCAAGCACACACTGCTGGTAGCCAGGGCTGCTGGCACCAGGGTCCCCATCCTGTGTGAGAGCAGGGCAGCAGAATCAGCCCCAGGGCCAGCACAGCCCCCCTCGGCCAGGCCAGCACCCCAACCCTGGGGACTGGGGCAGGAGAAGCTCTGGGATGGGCTTTGTGATACAAATCCACCTTTTGGGGCTGCACCCCCTGAACTGGGGGTGTTTGAGGTGCTGCAAAGATCCCTGAACCTGCAGCTCCTGTGCTCACAGCACAGCCCCACCTGCAAGGGGCCCCTTTCAAAGGACACAGCTGAGGGTGGGCTGCCCTGAGACCCTCCCCCAAAACCCCAAAGCAGTGAGAGGGGCTCAGGGCTGGGAGGGGAGCAGGGCAGAGGGCTGGGAATGCTGAGTATTATAAACTGGGAATATGAACATGGCACTGAATATTAAACTAGGGACGTGTAGGATGAAATATTGGAGAAAAAGAACATTTTTCAAGTTCAATCTCTTACCAGCAGCTGCAGGCAGGCCTGCCAGCACTCCCTGCTCTCAGCCAGCTGTGCCCTCAGGCCAACATCTGCACACAGGCTGCCCAGCAGGCCCACAGCACGGGCCAGGGCTGCCTGGTTCACCTGCCTGGCACAGCCCTGCAAGCACAGCAGGGCAAAATCAGCAGCAGGGCAGAGCAGACAGCACGAGTGTGTGTCTGTGTGTCTGTGGCTGTGTCTGTGTGTCTGTGTGTGCCAGGAATGGCTCTCCAGGAGCCCCCTGGCAAACCCCAGGCTCTGCAGGTTTCCCCTGCTCTCCCAGTGCTCTGTGAGCTCTGGGGAAAGGGAAATGTTGTGTTCCCTGACCCCTGGGTGTGAACATTTCCTGCAGTCCCTCCCTCGGGGCACAGAGCAGCTGCTGCAGCTGCAATTCCAGCAGGGGATGCTCAGAAAGAAGAGCCACAGCCAGTGTGAGGGTTATGGGATTATTTTCCTGCTGCTTGTTAGGAGAAATGGGAGAATTTCATTTCTTCTGCTGCCCCCTTCCTCAGGACAGCTTTCTGCACATTTTAAACTTGCTGATTACACCAACATGTTTTAAATTTGCTGTTGGAATACAGGATACCCAGCAAAGGGATTCTTTACCTCAATGCCATCTCCTCACCCTGATCCCTCAGATTAGAAGGCCAAAATCACCATCCAAGACAGAACAGCTTGCTGACAGGGGATTAAAGTCACATCAAGAAGAGCAAAACTCAAAGCTGAAATTATCAGTGGGAATCTGCAACCAAGGCCAGAGTTTATACTGAATATTAAACTAGGGATGTGCAGGAAAAAATACTGGGGAAAAAGAACATTTTCCTGACAAAAGTCAACCTCCTCCACCCATAGAGCAGACTCAGGACACGTTACACAAAAATAAACTGGAAGTACAAAATCAGATCTTCCCTACCAGCAGCTGGGTGAATAAGGGTAAAACCCCTGTGGAAAGCATGGCCCGACACTGCCTTTGGAACCTGTTGGGGGATTAAAAAAACCAAAGTTTTAGTCAAAAAAACCCCACAGCTAAAGGCAAGACAACAGCAACAGAAACCTCAGTAACCTCACAGCAAAGGTGGCCAACAGCCTGTCCCTGGCTCCTTTCAGACAGCTCCAAGCACAACTTTACAGAAATGAATGAGGGATTTAAATTACCTTTCCTCCCCAATTAAGTCAGACAAGATGTTCATGGCGCTATCAGCCCTTGCATCACTGCTCTTGACAAATGCCATCAAAAGCTGCAGCCATCTGGTGTTAAAACAATAAAAAAACAACCAAAAGTTGGTGTCAGCTTTGGTTTAATCATTAAAGATCCGAATTCTGTTTTTTTAGGTAGTTGGTATTTCAAGCCCTGGTTAAATCTGCCTTTTTTAAGCACCCTCTGAGGGTGGCTCATTCCTTTACCCTCTCCTCCCCAGGAAAAATGAACAATCTCTCCTTATTACCCCAAAGCAGTAAATGGACATTTCTCAGCCTAACTCTGGAGGCAGCAGCAGGATAATGGGCCAAAGGAATGCAATGGTGCTGCTTTCCCCACTCACTGAGCCGTGGCAACACTCAATAACCATAAATCCCAATTTTTAAACGAGGAGAGAGGCTCCCAGCTGGAATCCAGGAGATTTGAGAGGCACCAGGGTGAGTTTTGCCTCAGGGGACTCAAAATCCCTTCCTACTTTATTTCAGACATCAAAACTCCCCGCAGCCCTACCCCACAGGCACCTACCCTTGCCTACCTACCCTACCCTTGCCAGGCCAGGCTGTCCCCAAGGGGCAGAACGGTGTCCCTGTGTCCCCCCAGGAGGGTTCCTGCTGTTCTCACCTGCTCAGGTCCTGCCTGAGCAGCAGCCCCCGGCCACTCTCAGTCCCTGAGTAGAGAGCAATCAGTGCCAGGGTCTCCCTCTGGATCTGGGCAGTGCCAGAGGAGAGCAGCTCTGCCAGCTGGGCCCCCACCCCGGCCTGGGCCAACAGCAGGCGCTGATTTTCCTCTGCAAAGAGAGGGAAAATCTCAGAGAAATGTCACTCATTTCATTTATTACTTCTTTTCCCCAGTGTGAATGTTTTATTTGGCATCAGCTGGACCCCACGAGTCAACACAGACTCCAGTATTCTGCATTTCCACTCTACCACCCACCCCAGCCCATTGCTCACCCACGTGGGCATTCCCTAAAAACAGAGGCAAGCACTGCCCAAGCACTACTGATTGTTAATTCTAAAATAATTCAGCCTCCTCTTCTATAAAACTCTGCTTTTTGCAGGTAAAACCCCTTAAAACAGAGAAAATTGTGCAAGTGGCATTATCTTCAGAGCAGCAAAAATCACAGGGAATTTCCTTCCCACCCCTCGGGCGGGTTTGAAATGCTCACAGAGTGGAAATTTCCTCCTGCAGCTTGGGCTAGGAGCACAGCTGGCTGCAGGTGCTCTGGGGGAGGGGTGGCCATGCCCAGCCCGGCCCCAGCAATGTCCCATTTGTCACACGTGGGCAGGGATGAGGTGGGTGCCACATTTACCATTCCCAGCGCAGGCAGCTTGCCACAGGAGCAGAAGGGACACGCACAGCTCCACCTCAGCAGGGCTTCTGCTCTCTGCACAGAAGGCCCTGGAGGAGAAAAGTCAGCTTGTGAGCAGAGCAAAGGAGGGATCAAAACAGTGGGGAATAAAAACCTGCACAGCTTCACCCCTGGGCTCTGTTTGCAGCTTCCACCCAAAGAATGAACCCTGAAATGTCTCAGAGCTGAGCACCCAGATATCCCCTGGTGCCTGATCACAGCCCCAGGGGGTGCAGCCAGAGCCTTCAGATGTTCTTTCATATTCAGAATTGTTCTGCAAAGCTGCTCTCAGCACGAGGGGTAGGGTAACTGCCCCCAGGAGCACCACAAACAGCACCCAGTGAATTCTCCTCCCTGCTCTAAGGGAGCACTGTTTGTGTCAGGGGCACTATGAGTCCCTCCATTCAGACTGAGATCTGGGATTACATCCTCCTCTGATCAGTTCATCTGCATTTCAAGAGGCGATTCTGTTTCTTGAGAACAATATTCCCATTTCCCCGGGCTGGAATCCCCCTCTGGAGAGCTCCTACCCTCTGACAGCCTCGTTCCTGAGGATACTGAAGCCATTGTTTGTCCTGAAGAACGTTTGCCCAGTGCCTGGAAGAGGCAGACACAAACAGCTCAGGTGTGTGACAGCCAGGCAGGCTCCTGCTCTTCCTGCACTGTGCTAAAAGAAAAGGTCACTGCAGCAGCAGCTCTGGGGAAAAACATCACTGAAAACAGGGGAAATTCAAGAATGGAGTGGTTTTGAAGCTGAAAATTGCTCTAATTCGTGCCTGGTGTTGTTGGCTTCAAGTGAAAGACTATTTAGGAAGGCTGAAACACAAAATTGGCTTTGTAACTGAATGGGTTTTAACAGAAAATTGCAAATATTTATAAACAAATGAGACCCAAACCCCTAAGAACTGTCAGCAGCTCAGCTACAACAAGAGCCTGATTCTAAAAAATGCTGTAAGCACCTACTGGCCACGCTGAACTATCCAACACTGCCAGTTTCATGTTTTAAACACAGGAACAGCTCCTCTGCTCCTTTAAAATCTGCTCCCTTGCCCTCCTCTGCCTGGCTCACACCTCCCAGAATCACCAACTTCTGCAGCAAATACTCACAACTGTTCACAACTTCTGCCAGCAGCCTGATGCCCCCTGTGTAGTAGAGGATGTGCTGGCCTGGGCTGCTGATCCTCTGCAGCAATTCCTGGATGGACAAAGCAGCAACATTCCCAGCCTGGCGCTCCCTCTCTGCTCTCTCCTCATCTCTCAGCCTCCTCTCCTCCAGCCTGGCCTCGCTGACACAGTCTGGGAGATCACAGAGTGATCAAAACAAGAGTGCCAGGGGAATTCTGCCCCAGCTCCCTCAGCAAAGCGGTGTGAAAATATCCAATATCCATTCCCTACCTTTGACCAGCTTTTCCTTCTGGGGATCGAGCTGCAGCATCTTCTCGTAGCACTGCCTGGCCTGTGGGGCAGGAGAAAAGGGCTCTCAGCTCCAGCTACAAACAGGAATTTGACATCAATCAGATCCCAGTTAAATCCCAAAAGCTTTTGGGGCCACAGTCCTTAGTAAATGTGAGATGTAAAATTTATGGAGACGCCGATGTCAACACCCTCCAAAAAGTCAAATATTCTCAGTCCCTGCATCTGCCTGCTGCTGCAGATTGGAAGGAAATTTTCCAGTGAAACCCAAGGAGCAAAAAATCAGAGTCCCAGTGAGAAAAGAGAAACTGAGGCATGGCATGAAAGTTTCTCCCTCTCACCCACCAAGAGCAGAACCAAGCATGGTCCCGTGGCCCCAAAATTCAGCCAGCTTACCTCGGTGAAGTGCTGCAGTGCCAGGTGAGCTTTCCCCATCAGGAAATAGGCTTTAAGGCAGTTTTTATTGCACTGAGTTAATAAAAGAAATTATTATTAGTTCTGTGTTTAGAAAATTTCAGCCTTTCAGTATTTTTTCCAGCGTTCTGATTAATAATTAGTGCTGCCCAAAGGAAAGATTAGGGTATTTATACCATTTATTTTAATGCTGAATTATTGACCCCAGGGACCCAAGAAACACAGGCTTGAGGTGAGGGAGGAAAGCAGGGTTTCCAAAAAGTGATTATTTTCCTGTTCATTTGAGTGAAAAATGTGGATCTCTGTAAATAATGTTGATTTTAGAGGTCTTTTCCACTTGACAATTCTGGAATTACCTTTAATGCCCACTCACAGTCACTGATGGCTTTCTCATACTCACGGAGCTTCAGGTAGGCCTGAAATAAACCCAAAAAAAGTCCAGGCAGAAGAATTAGAATCCCTCAAACAGTTTCTGCTCGCCGTTGCACAAACACTGGCTAATTAAAAATAATAAAATTAGGCTGCTGGTTGGCCTGGCCAATTGATTTTTAGGGTAATTTCCATTCTTGTCTGCCATCTCCCTGGATTTTCTAATTTGGAATCAATTTAATCAAATTCCACTCACACACACAGAGCATCCCAGGCAAACAGAGAATGCAAAGCAAATATTTCACTCTACAGTTATAGAAGTGATTCCTGAAAAAGCATTAATAAAAGAAATCAGAGCATTTAAACGAAACTGGGGATGGGAATGATTTTTCCCCACTCATTCTGGAGCAGCAGGGGCTCCCCACATCCAAGAGGGTGCAACAGAGCAATGCTTTGGGGTTTTATTTGGGGTTTTATTTATGGGGTTTTATGTGGGGTTTTATTTATGGGGTTGTATTTGGGGTTTTATTTATAGGGTTGTATTTGGGGTTTTATTTATGGGGTTGTATTTGGGGTTTTATTTATGGGGTTGTATTTGGGGTTTTATTTATGGGGTTGTATTTGGGGTTTTATTTGGGGTTTTATTTATGGGGTTGTATTTGGGGTTTTATTTGGGGTTTTATTTCCACAGCAACACAAACAGCAGCCAGGAGTGGCTCCTGCCCTGCCACTGACCTGTGCCCTGTTGGTGTACAGCTCCTGCTTGTCCCTCAGCCTCTGCAGCCCCTGTGAGTACCTCTGGATGGCCAGGGCAAAGTCTCCTGCCCTGAAGGCATCGTTCCCCTGCTCCTGCAGGGCTGCAGAGTGCGTTGAGAGCAGCAATTCCCCTCTCCCTGCCCCGTGGGGCCGGGGCAGGCAGCAGGATCAGCCCAGCTGTCACTCCCAGTGCTCCCAGTGCAGCAATTCCCCTCAGAGGGCGAGCTGAGCTCTCCTCTGTGCCCACCCAACCCCTCCCTCCACCCCAAACCAGCTGCAGACAGAGCAAAGCAGCGTGCAGCAGCTCTGTGTCCCCCTGTCCCGGGGCTGGGGGCACAGACAGGCGAGGCTGGCTCTCCCCCAGCCCCTGGCTGGGCATTTTGGGGGGCACAGCCTGAAGTGCCCCCAGCAGTCACCGTTTGCCAGCTGCTCATTCCTCCTCCTCCGCTGGGCTCGTTCTTTGGCATCCTTTTCCAGAGCTGCCAGGAAGCCATCTGCCAGCCAGGAGAGTTGGTGCCATTTTTGGGGGGGGGGGAAAGAGCAAACTTTATTAAAATAGAGAAGAAACAATAATTCCTGGGGTATTGCTGAGTGATTTCTTAATAAAAGCAAATAGGGGACGTTTCAGCAATTAAAGTGGAAGGTGGCTGACAAGCTGTCACAGCCAGTGATGATGCCACCCCTGAGGATGTGCACACCTGCCTGGCAAACAAATGGGTTTACTTTGAAATTCACAATAAAAAACATTCAGATGAGGAGCCAGAAGAGAAGAAGGCTGTGAAAACCACAGCCATGCTGGTAAGACCTGGAGTGTGGCCCTAGACCTGACTGAATCCTGGTTAAAGACACCAGAAAAAGTCAGCTTGGGCTTTGGCAGGGCTGGGATCAGGACTCCAAAACTGATTTAGAGCAGTGACAGACTGAGAGGAGCACTCCCCTACCTGCATCCACTGCCTCCGCCCTCGCCGGGCCCTGCAAGAACAGAAACACAGCACAAATGTTTTGGGGAAAAGCCACAGCAGCACGGGAACACTTGGCTGGGTTGTACAAAGCTCCAGGGAGCATCAGGGAATGTCTGGGTGCATCTGAGACATCCAGACTGACAGGCAGAAGGAGCATCAGTTTGACATTTAAACAAAGGATGGTGAGGATTTGACAAATTCTGGCATTCCTGGAAAGTTTCCATTTGTGTCTTTAACCAGGCAAGACTGAACCGAGTCCAGCTTTAATTTCAGAGGGAAAAGCCCTTACAGAGGTGTTGATGAGTGTTCTGTTCACCACGGTCCTGCTCTCCTCCTCCTCCTCCCTGCTGCCTCCTTGCTCCCGGAGCCTTTTCTCTGTCTCAGCAATGGCTTTTTCCTGGACAGCCGAGTCCGGGGAGTTCAGCCCTTGCAGCAAATTGGCTAAAAGAACACAGAAAAAAACCCAAATAAAACACATATACACACACAGGACTCCAAATGTGGAAGCACCAGGAGTTCAGGTAGCACCTGCTTTGAAGGCACCGCCGCCCAGGATGGCTTTTACCATAAAATCACAGAATCCCAGGATGGTTTGGGTTGGAAAAAACCTTAAACCCCGCCAGTGCCATGGGCAGGGACACCTCTCACGGACCAGGATGCTCCAAGCGTGGCTTTGAGCACTTTGGATAAACAGCAGCTTTCACCGCGTCGATTTCCCGTCACTTTCAGAGCCGCCCGCAGCTCCTGCCAGCATCACCCAAACCCCCCGAAGCCAGCGGCTCCCAGCACCCCAAATAAAAGCCTCAAAGCCGAGCTCACAGGGCAACAGCGAACAAACCGAACCGGAGAGGGGCACAGCGGGGACTGTCCTCCCTCCTTGCCCCCAGCGCTCCCGGTCCCCGCGCTGTCCCCGCCGGGCCCCTCCGGCACTCACTGACATCGTCCACGCGGCGCAGGAAGCGCTGGAAATCCGCCTCGGTGTCCTCGTCGCGCAGCATGGCCGGGGGACAGCGGGGACAGCGGGGGACAGCGAGGGGACAGCGAGGGACAGCGGGGGACAGCGGGGGACAGCGGGGGACACCAGGGGACAGCGAGAGGACACCAGGGGACACCAGGGGACAGCGAGAGGACAGCGAGGGGACACCAGGGGACAGCGAGAGGACACCAGGGGACACCAGGGGACAGCGAGAGGACACCAAGGGACACCAGGGGACAGCGAGAGGACACCAAGGGACACCAGGGGACAGCGGCACCCGCCGGGCCCGGGCTCGAACCCGCGGCGCCGTTGCCGGGGAAACGCGCGTGACGCGGCTCCCGCGGGTGGGCGTGGCGATGCAAATGAAGGGCGGGGTTATGTAGATAAGATGGGTGTGTGCAGTATGTAAATGATGGGCGGGGCTATGCAAACGAACCGGCGATCTGGCGGGAAAGCGGCAGGTCCTGCCCGCGGGCTCCGGGCGCTGAACCCCGGGGTTATCCCGGGATTCTCCCGCCTGGAAAAGAGCTCCGGGAGCAGCGAGCCCACCCCGGGAGCCACCCCCACCTTGTCACCAGCCCAGGCTCCGACTGCCACCTCCAGGCCTTCCCGGGACACCTCCAGGGCGGGCAGCCCCTTCCAATGTTAAACTTTCCATGGAGAATTTCCTGCTGATGCCCAGCCTGAAACTTGTCGTGATTTTTACGCCGAATTCGGATTATTTTTCTCTTAAGATCTCCCGGAAAGGCTTTGCGATGGAAGCTGTCGGCCACCGCAGGGAGCCAGAGCATCGCGGAGCTGCGCAGCCGGGGATTGCCATTCCCGGCACATCCTCACCCCGGAACGGCACATTCCGCACAAAGGGAATGTGGCGGCACAAGGACAGCTCACCCTGGGGCTGCTGCGGGTGACAGACCGCACTGGAACCGACAGCCCGGCCGCATCGGTCCGTCTCCGCTCCCACATCCCGCCCCTTCGGCCGGGAGATGGAATCCCGAGTGCCGGGGAGGTGCCGAGCTCCGCAGGCAGCCAGAATCCCAAATCCCTTCCTCCCCTTCGGCCGGAGATGGAATCCCGAGTGCCGGGGAGGTGCCGAGCTCCGCGGGCAGCCAGAATCCCAAATCCCTTCCACCCCTTCGGCTTAGGAACGGCCAGGATGTCCCTTGTCCCTGCTCATGCGGCAAATCCCAACAATTCCCTTCCCTCCCGTCAGCTCTGCCCGCACCGCCCTCCATCCCCAAGGGGTTTTTCCCTCTGGTGAAGCTGTTCCCAGCCCAGCTCCTACTAAAAACAACCACGAGGCCCTTGCTGGGGCGGTGGATGCTCAGGAATTTGGGGTTTATTTATTATCCCACAAAACCTGGGGAATGAAGCCACACGGGGCAGCAAATGTGCTGAGGGGAGAGGCAGAGGCACCTTTAGCCTCTGAATAATTCAAAAAGCACTTAAAAGGATGCTCTGAAGCTCATGCACGATATTCATATGCTGATATCTGATAAAAGGTCAGATAATTATGATTTCCAGAAGAGATGAGAAAAAGAGGCAGCACAACAATCTCCCTCCACCTCCCTCCAGCCCTCCAGCCCTGCTCAGACTTACCCCAAATTCAGCCTGGGGGGGCAAGGAGCCACACTCAGCCAAGGTGACACAGCCAGCCGGGTGCCATGGCCTTAACAGAGGGAGAGACGAGGGAAAATAAAAATTAAATGGAAATTAAAAGCTCTGAGGGTTGAGAAAATGGCTGGAGAAACATAAAGGATGTGTCAGTGAGCACAGCCCCAGCTCCAGGGGCAGGAAAATCCCTTTCCACTCCTCTGGGAGAAGAGGGAGGAAGCCCTGAGCTGGTCCAGGTTGAAAGGGCACAGCGGGCAAAGGCAGGGCACAGGTTCCATCCAGCTGGCACGGGGCACAGGGGGCATTGAGGGGTCTCTGAACCCACACAGGGCCACCCCAGGGCCCCCCTGCAACCCCAGCCAGGCACTCGGGCCAGCTGATGCTTCCCCATTGAAAGCAGTCGGTGTTTTTCACAACAAATGGTCGGGGAGTGGCTTAGAAAGCTCCTTTTCAGCTAAATGGAGAAAATCCGTGTGAAAATCCACGTGAAAATCAACTCTGTGTTGCCAGAGTTGGTGAAGATCAGGCAACCCTCCCCTCCCCATAATCCCCAGAGTAAAAAAAATTTAAAGTTGGGCAATTGGGTCAATTTTTAGCTAGAATTTAGAATAAAAGATCAAGACTTTAACATGAATTAATTGAATGAATTAATTACATTCAAACCTCATTCAGTTCAGGCACCCAATTCAGGCTGGGCAGAGGTCACCTCTTAGACCCAGCACTCCAGTCACACTTTCCACAGCCAGGCAACAGAAAAGTGCCTTTTTTGGGGGGGAAAAAAACCTCACAGTAGCTGCAAAACAGCATTTTTGTGTTTGCTATCTCCTGGAAATGAGTAAATAACTACAGAGGGACAAAGAAATAAACTTTAAAGTGCTTTTAGTGCCACTCAGTCGGGATGAGGCAGCAGGACCAGGCAGAAGAAGGGCAGACTGCAGGCATCAGCTTTTTTTTTTTTTTCTTTTTTTGTAGTTTTTATTTGAACACAGTATTCTGACAGAATGCAAAGTCAAAATCCTCAGTTAGTATCAGTATTTACACCAGTGAGAATGGGGATAAAGGTGGAGTCGATGTTTCACTCGGTAAAAAGATTTTTTGTTTTTTTCTTTTTTTAACAAGATAGAAGGCCCCCAAAAGTAGGGAATGCTGGGGAAGGATGGCCATGGAGGGGCTGAGAACAACTATCAAAACAGCCTGGTGGTGAGAAATGTGGGGTTTGAAGGCTCCATAGAAAAGTGTGAAAAGAAAACGCCACTCTGGAAGCCGACGGGCGGGATGCACTATTGTCACCTGTACGAATGGTGCAGCACGAGATGGCAGCTCCTGTGACACTGGGGACGGGCACGGGGTGGGCATGGCAGGGCCACCAGCCCGGGGGGGACACAAGGGACAGGCATGGCAGTGCCACCAACCCTGGGGTAGCCATGGCAGTGCCACCAACCCCGGGGATGGACACGTGGGACAGGCATGGCAGTGCCACCAACCCCGGGGATGGACACAAGGGACAGGCATGGCAGTGCCACCAGCCCCGGGGATGGACACGTGGGACAGGCATGGCAGTGCCACCAGCCCCGGGGATGGACACGTGGGACAGGCATGGCAGTGCCACCAACCCCAGGGACAGGCATGGCAGTGCCACCAACCCTGGGGCAGCCATGGCAGTGCCACCAACCCCAGGGACAGGCATGGCAGTGCCACCAACCCCTGGGATGGACACAAGGGACAGGCATGGCAGTGCCACCAACCCCGGGGATGGACACAGAGCCACAGCAATGCCACCAACCCCACAGGGACAGGCCCATGGAACAGCTGTGGCAGTGCCACCAACCTCAGGCTGGTCCCCTCCCCCAAGGGGACAGGTCAAAGCCCCGAGGCTGCAGCTGGCTGGGAGGAGGGGATGGAATTACACTGTGGAATGATTTGCTGTTCAGGGCGATGCAAACCCTCCACAGGGGAGGGAGGGGGGACTGGAGGAGCTGCTGGACACTGCTCAGGTTCCCTCCTGCCTCCATCCACCCCAAACCAGAGCTGTGGGACAGCAGGGACCCCAAAGCCAGCCAGAGCCACCCCCAAACTGCCGCTGGATGCTGGGCTGGGCTCTGAGCTCGTCACCTTTTGGGACAAACCCACCAATCCAGGTGGGGCAGCTCCCCCAGCTCCCACCTGGCAGGATTTTGGGGATGGTGCTGTGCTCCCAGCAGCTGCTCAGCTTTGGGGGTTACAGCACACACAGGGGACAGAGCCAGCCAGACCTGGGCACAGGAAGGGACAAAGTGAGCTCACCCACAGGGATGGAGGCACCAGCCCTGCCCAGCTGCAGCCACAGCTGCTTTTGTGGGTCCATTCCTTGGGGGAAAGAGCCCAAAGTGCCCAGAGCTCAGGGACACTGCTGGGACAGGCCATGCTGTGACACCAGCCCTGCCCCAATCCCGCCAGGGGAGCCTCGGGCAGCACCTCCAGCCCTCCCCGAGCGCCCCAGGAGCTGAGGAAAACAAAATGCAAGAAACCCCACACTTGGCAAATGACAGGACCATTGTTCCTCACAGCTGGGAATGGTGTGATGCCACTGGCACGGGCTGCATATTCCCAAGGAATACACGGACACAGCCTCCACACCCCGCTCATCCTCCTGGCAACGCCACGCTCAGCTCGGCTTGCTCTCCTCATTTAAAGGCTTCTGCTCTTTGTAAGACTTGTTCTCTTTCTCTCTGTTCTTTTATTATTATTATTTTTTAAAATTATTTTAAATCCTGAATAGGTTTGTTTTGTTTTGTTTTGTTTCTCAAATCTGAACTAGCGCTACACCTTCCACATCCAAACTATGTTGAAGCTTTTATTATTTCAATACTATGACAAAAAACACGGTTCACACTAAAATAGTCACGCACCCACAGTGCACAAGCTTGCAGATCTAAAGTAGAATTAAAAAAAAAAAAAAAGAAAATAAAAGGGAAAATAAAATAAAAATAATAAAAAAAAGGAAATAATACCCAAAACCCCAAAAGGAGGAACATCTCTATACAATGGGCTGGTCTCCTCTGCCTTCCTTCTGCTCAAAGCTCCTTTTCACCCCCAAATCTCAGTGTTGTTCCATGATTCCTGATGATAAATCCCATTAATCAGCTCTCCAACCCCAAATCTCAGTGTTGCTCCACAATTCCTGATGATAAATCCCATTAATCAGCTCTCCAACCCCAAATCTCAGTGTTGCTCCACAATTCCCGATGATAAATCCCATTAATCAGCTGCACCCTCCCTAACTGATCCAGTTTACTGCAATTGGAATTGACTGAAATTGGTGTTTCCTGAAATTGGTATTTATTGAAACTGGTATTTTCTGAAATTGAGATTTTTCTGAAGTTGGTGTTTACTGAAATTGCTATTTTCCAAAATTGCAATTTTCCAAAATTGGAATTTGCTGAAATTGGAATTGACTGAAATCGAAATTGACTGAAATTGAAATTGACTGAAATTGGAACTGACTGAAATTGATGTTTTCTGAAACTGGAATTTACTGAAACTGGTATCTTTCAAAACTGGAATTGACTGAAATTGATGTTTTCTGAAACTGGAATTTACTGAAACTGGTATCTTTCAAAACTGGAATTGACTGACATTGGGATTTTCTGAAATTGGTATTTTTCTGAAATTGGTATTTACTGAAACTAGCATTTTTCCAAACTGGAATTGACTGAAGTTGGGATTTTCTGCCAGTGGAATTTGCTGCCGTGATCAGGAGGGATGGATTTGGTCACACACCTGAGCCCAGACCAGCCCAAACTGTCCAACCCCCCCTGTGCTCGTCAGAGCTCCGGGAGGGTTCCCTGAAGGAAAGGGGAGAATGTCCTAAAAAAGCAGAGATGATATTTCTCTTATGCAGTCAGGCCCAGGTCCAGCGAGGGACTTCAAAACTAAATTTAAGCACAGAAGGATTTTCCCCAGCAATTCCCTCACCCCAAGGAGCTTTGGGGATTGCTGGACAAAGCCCTTGACTGGTGGCAAGTGGTTTGAACACCCCCACCCCCCAAAAAATACCCCAAACCCAACCCCAGCATCGCTTTTCTTCTTACTCCAGTAAGAAATAATAATAATAATAATAACAATAATAATAATAATAACAATAATTAAGAAAAGAGAAAAGGGGAAACGACTACTGTAAACATCCATGGTTGAAAATGTCTCCCTTTGCAAAGCAAGCATGCTGCTACCCTAGTGTCTACAGGACTGGATTGACTGAAAAAAAAAAACCAAAAAAAGAAGAAAAAAAGAAAAAATAAAAGGCAGCTATTTTACACATCCATTTCAACACAACAAAGGTTTTTAAAAAATCTGTCAATTGTAAACACTGGAAAGAACCAAAGTTGGCAAAAAAAAAAAAAAATTGAACGTAAAATTGAAAAAGAAATGTAGAGTCTGAATACTGCAAATTGAAATACATCCCCCAAAGCTGCAATTTTGGCATTCTTCCTAAAAAAACAGAAAATAATAAACCCCAAATAAAGATCTAACGTGGCGAGCAGGATTCAGTCACAAAGAGCTCGAGACACTTTGCATACTGACCAGATACAAGGTGAACAGAAATTATAACTTATTTATGAGGCTTTACATATCTCAAACTCGACTGAAAAGTATAAAAATAAATTGTGGACTTTGTTCTTTAAGCACCAGCTGTGCCCAGCAGCACAGTGGTTATCTCTGCTATACTAACAAAGGAAACAACAGGGTCTCTTTAATTTTTTTTTTGTCTTTTTTTTTTTTTTTTTTTTTTGTGTGTGTCTAGTACTACTTGATTTTGAGCTTCCCAACCACATTGCAACCAGCAATGTTGGCCTGTTTGAATATACACAGGGCCAGCTGAGCCCTGATTTGGTGACGGGTTTAACCCTGCTTTTTAACATGTTTTACTTTTTAAAAGCAAGTGCACAACGAATAGAACCTGTCTAGAAATCTCAAAGAAACCAAAAAAACCAGAAATCAAAACAAAAAACCAAAAAATCAAAAAGAAAAGAGAAGAAAAAAAAAAAAAGAAAGAAAAGGAAAAAAAGAGACATTCCCTCCCTCCCCCCATTTATGCATTTTTCTGGTTGGTTGGTTTGTTTTTCTTTTTTAAAAAAAGGCAACAGACACTAGAGGAATGAGATGGGTGTGTGGGTTGTGATTTCAATGCTCGGGTGAAGCTTTCTGCCGTCCCCTCTGCCGTGCTGATCATGCTTTGCTCTCGTTCTCCTTTGTTTGTGTGGCTTCGTTGGGCACCGTCTTCACTTCTGCCGCGGGGCTCTTCCTGTCCTGCACGGCGCCTTTGTCCTCTGCTGGCATTTTCCTGGGGAGAAGCACCAGAGGGACAGAGTTTAGAGGCACACAGACACGGGGAAGGAGTGTTTTTCTGGGAACAAATCGCTTTGGGAGAGCAAAACCTGCGTTTCCTGACTAAGGAAAGCTCCCCCACTCTGGTTCTTTTAGTTCTAGATTAAGCTTTTTTTTTGGCTTTTCCTGCCCTGGGTTGGCTCAGGGCTCAGGAGCCTCACACAGCTGCAGAAGGATTTGGTTTAGCAGCCCAACTCCCTGCTAATTTAGCAGCAATCCCATTTCTTTTTGTGTCCCTCCAGGAAGCCAGTCCTGAAATCCCCCGGATGCTGGAGAAAGGGGAACACAGGAATTCTGTCAGGGACATTTTCACAAGCACGAGGGAGGTGACACCCTCAGAGGTGACAGCTGCCAGCCCAGCCAGAGTCCAACATCTGCAGCACAGCTGGGATGCTCCCCCAGCCCCCAGGTGCTGTTTGCTCCCTCCTGCCCAGCTCAGGCTCACGCTGCCCCAGCTTGGGGACAGCTCCAGAGCTTCCAACGCTGTCACCCCTGCACGGGGCGCTGCTTGCTGCCCAGCCTGGCCCTGAGTGGGTGCTGAGGCTCCTCTGACCTGCAGGAGATGGCACCCGTGGGTTGTGCACTCCAAGGAAAGCTCTGCACACCAAACTGCACTACTCCTGCTCTCCTTGATGAAAGAACAACCCAGGACAGACAGAGCTGCCCCAAAGCCTGAACACCACCACGTTCCTGCTCAATTCCCTCCCTGGCACAGCCTACTCTGCTCTCCTCCTGGCACCTTCCAAGCCACGCCCCGGGCTCTCAGGTGAGTTAGTTGGCTAAAGGAAACAGTGAGATTAGTCAAGAGAACACCCAACAGAGGACACAGCACGAGCACCAGGGCACGAGGGACACAGCACACAACCAACACAAGAGTAAAGGTGGCCGTACTCGGTCTTTGCGGGGGCAGAGCCGTCTGCAGCGGCAGCAGCAGGCTCGGGGGCTTGCCCACCAGCCCCGCCGGCAGCAGGAGGAGTAGCAGTGCCAAGAGCTGCAAAAACATCCTTGGCAAGGTCAATGTCTGGTGGCTTGAAGGTCCCTTCGTCCATTTTAAAGTCCTCGTTCTGCGAGGGGTTGGCGGCGCTGCCCGAGGCAGCCTCGCTCTTCACGTTGCTCGGGTTCTTGGGGGTCTCTGCCGGGCTCTTCACCGTGCTGGGCTGCACGGGCTCCTTCTCGGGGCTCTTGGCCACCTCCTGCTTGGGCTCCGAGGGAGCCGGGGGGCTCGTGGGGTTGGCAGGGCTGGGGGCGGCCGGCTTGTTCCCGGCTTTGGCGGCGTCGGCCGCGGCGGCGCTGGGGCTGAGCACGGCCTGCCCCGGCAGGACACTTGAAGATAAATTCCCGGCGGCCGGAGCGGAGCTGGGGGTGTCGCTGAGATCAACGAGAGGGGCCACCCTGGGGGCGGAGGAGGGCGGAGGTGAGGACGCCGAGGCGGCGCCGGCGCCCTTGGCCGGGGTGGCCTGGCCGGGGCCCGCGGCGGGGGCGGCGTCGGGAGCGGCCGCGGCCGGAGGGGCAATGCTGGAGGTCAGCGTGGTGGTCTCGCTGGTGGGGCTGTTCTGGGCAGTGGCAAAGGTTTCAGTGATAGTGTCAGAGTTAGTGGTGCCCGTGGTGACAGAAGGCAGCATGTCCTCCACGGTGGCCGCGGTGTCGGCGGGGTGCCTGCGAGGGGGACACGGGGACAAGAGAGAGAGGGAGAGAGAGAGAGAGAGAGAGAGAGGATGAAGGCCCGAAAGGACAGCAGGGAGAGGGGGCAGAGAGGGAGAGCGAGGACAGCACACACACGTGACATGGAGAGGGACTCAGGAGCAGAGAGGTCAGACATGCAAAGGGAGGGAGCGAGGCTGGGATGGCTGAGGATAATCAGGAAGAGGAAAAAAAAAGCCAAGAGGACGTGACCTGCAGGAATGGCTTGTTCACGTGTTTGGGCTGAGGCAAATGGCATCCTGTCAGCTTGCAGAGACTCTTCTCTCCTGGCCTAGAACTCCCCTCTCAGCCTCTGCGTCCTGCCCTCTCCAGGCAGCTCTCTGCCACCTCCCTGAGCCTGCAGCCCTGTGCCACCTGCCACCAACACAACACGGCCCCAGTGTGGGACCCTGGGTGCAGCCCCTCGCCCTGTCCTGCTGCTGCAGGTTTGTCTGGAGGCCTGCACAGCCCCAGCAAACCCCCATCCCTGTTCTCACAGGCACACGAACGCAGCCTCAGGCCCGCTGAGCTCTCAGCTCTCTCAGGATGCTCAGCCTTGCTGTGACTCCACATCCAGGGCCCAGCTCCTGGGGCTCTCTCCCCATGGGTTGAGGCTCCCACCCAGCGCTGCTGGGACAGGGCTCGCTGCCAGCTGGGGCTGGTTCTGCTCTGGATCCTGTGCAGTGAGCCTGGGCAGTGCTGCATCTCCACACTGGGCACACTGGCAGAGCCTTTCAGGAAACACTGCTTCCTTCCCCTTTCCCTTCCAGTGCTGGGAACAGCAACCACTGAAGCTCGAGAGGAGGCGCTTCCTCACTGGCACGTGGAGATTTTACCTTTCTTCCTCTCTTCCTGCCCTAACTGGTGTTCCTGAGGGATTAGGGCAGCTGAGGGCAATGCAGTGACCCTGTGCTAGGGCTGCCTAAGGCCACATACTCTGGCTCTGTCAGCGGGGTGGTCTCGTTGGGCTCCGTGTGCTTCCCCCCATCGTGGTTGGGGGTCCTCTCCTCCTCGGTGCGCACCTCCACGATGGGCTCCTTGGACTCATCCTTCCTGTAACGAGGGAAGGGCATGGGCAGTGATGGCTCCTCCTGCAAAGACAGCCTGCACACGGCCACAGTGAGACACGGGGACACAGGGAGCGAGCCCGGGGTCACTCCTGCTTCCAGGCACCGCCAGCACCCAGCTCCAGGGCCGTGTCCAGCTCTGGGGTGTCCAGCACTGCGGTAACTGGGATGTCCGGCACTGGGATGGCTGGGATCATCAGCACTGGGATGTCCAGCACTGGGTTGTCCAGCTTTGGGATGTCCAGCACTGGAATGTCTAGCATTGGGGTGTCCAGTACTCGGCTGTCCAGCACTGGGATGTCCAGCACTGGGATAACTGGGCTGTCCAGCACTGGGGTGTCCAGCACTGGGGTGTCCAGCACTGGGATGTCCAGCACTGGGGTGTCCAGCACTGGGGTGTCCAGCACTGGGATGCCCAGTTCTGGGCTCTCCAGCACTGGGGTCACCTATTTGCTGGCTACCAAAAGAACGAGACAAACCAACCAGCAGAACTCCAGAAACCCCCTCCTGCAGGCACCAACCCCCCCTCCGCAGAGAACTGGGGGCACCCCGGCCCCCGGGGCAGCTCCCCTGGCGTGGGGGGCCCAGGGGGAGGAGGTTTTGGGGGGCAGTACTCACGAGAAGGCTGCCTTGCCCTCCTCCATGTCCTTGCCCTTGGCGCCCGGGCCGGATTTGCCGCACAGGTTGACGGCGATGCACATGAGCAGCCCGCACTTGTTCAGGAAGTAGCAGGTGACATCCACGGCCACCAGCAGCGCCACGAAGACCACCACGAGGATGCCAATGATGGCAGCAGTGCCCAGGCCCGAGGTAGGGCTGGTGCTGGCTTCAGAGACCAAGGGAGAGAAGAAGAGAAGGCGTCCGGGTTAAAATTTGGGGCTTTAGGGCTCAGATTGGGCTGCACTTAAGTTGCTTTTTTAGGAAGTCCACCCTCCATGTCAGCCCTGTGCTTCATCCTAAACCACTGACAGTGATCCAGACAACCTGCCTGAAAGGATGGGACTCATCCCATCCCTGTTGGGATAGAGGCTGGGAAGCAGACAGTTGAATCCCCTCCTGCTTGCCTCCACCTCCTCCCCCTCAGGAGGACGGTCCAGAGTGGCTCTGGCACTGCCCAAGCCTGGCCCAAGGAGCAGGGGAAGCAAAGCAGGATTTTTCTGCAGCAGGATTTTCCCTGGTGGGAGACAGAGCACTGGGCAATGCTCAGTGCTGATGAGCCCGAGGGGGTGAATCTGAATTAAACCCCTCCCTGGAGCTCAGGTGAGACCCAGCTCTCCAGAATGTGCTCATGGCTCCCCAGCCCCGCACCATCCCAGCCCCTGGAGCCCCAAACCCTCGGATCTTTGCTCTGCAGAACCCCCCAGCAGAGCCCCACTGATGTTGGACAGGAGAGAAGAACCTCCCCGGGGCTCCAGACAGAGCCACACCTTCTGCCACGCTTTTGTTTGTCCAAAAACAGGAGGCAGAGAGGTGGGGTTGCATTTTGTGACCCCGAGATGGATCAAGGAACGCAGATTCCAGCAGGAAAAGCACAGAAATGCCACAGTGAGGCTCCTGCCTGACACCGGGATCCCAAATCCAGCAGAACGCTGTCCCACAGCCCAGCCCCTGCCGGCTGCACGAGGGGCCGAGCTCAGCACCCTCTGATGCCGGCAGGGATGGGGAGGGCAGGAATTCCCCTCTTTTGCTGTGCCCAGGATCCTTTCCTGGATGATTCAGTCACCAGCTGCTGTCCCGGGAAGGAGCTGCTGGCCAGGGCGAGCCAAGGGGAGCATCCCAGGCACAGCACCACGCTTCCCTGGGTGCCTCCTGAGCTGGAATCTTCCCCTTCTGGAAAATTCCACTCGCACCGGAGTGCTGCTCTTCGCCTCCTCTCCCCCCACCCCACCCCAGCTTTTCCTGCAGCTGCCAGCCCCCCAAATTCCTGCTCTGGCAGGCACAGACCCCTCTGCTCCCCCGAACCCCCCGGGAGAGCCCTGAGCAGGGACCAACCTCCCCTCCTGCTCTCCCTCCAGCCCTGCCCCGCTCCTCTGCCCCGCGAGGAGGAGGAGGAGGATGGAGGGAGGGAGGGGGCGAAGCAGGGCAAGCCGCAGAGGAATGTCCCTGTTTTTGTGCTATTCCGGGATTTTACACCTCAGACAATGAAACTGGGCCAAGGTAATTGCCGGCAATTTGGGTTTCTAGGCTGCTAAGGGAGCCCTGCAGTCTGCAGGAGCTTTCGAAGCTGTTCCATTAGTTGTGGTTTTATAAATCCTAATTAATGGCATGAATTGATACTCCAAACCTTCCAGGGACTGGCAGCAAGGAAACATAATATAAAAATCCTCCACAACCCCATGAACTCGGGGGGCTTTGGTGCTGCCTCTCTTTCTCCTTGTAAAGGAATTTTGCTGTTCCTATAAAATGCAGGAATCATAGTGGAGATTATTCTTTTCACGAACTGTCCCATCTGATTAAATTAAATTGCTCTCCAAATACTTTCAAGAACCTTTCCCTCCATCCTGTAGCTGGATTTATGTTGTATTTGATGAAACTAATATTTAGACATCCCTAAAGGGTTTGCTGGAGCCTGAAACAACTCTGTGTACAAGAGAAATGTATAAATAAATGGGCTGTGGAGCAGCTGCTCACACTGTGTGTATGAAATAAATGTAATAAATTGGTGCTGGACACTTCTGACCTGATCCACATCCAACCCTTCCATTAATCCCCTCTTGCCATTCTCAGGACTAAGAGGAATAACATTTCCACCAGTTAAATAAGGAAACACAAACCATTAAAGAACTTCTGGAGTCCTTCATTCTAAAGAAGTGAAGAATTTATTAATTACAAATTATGTTTTCCAATGGAAAATGAGCTTCCTGCAAGACTGGCTTTCGGAATCCCCCTCATTTTACAGTGCACAGTAAAATCACCCAGCAGTTTGAGTTTCTGTACAAAAACTGCCCTGTCAGAGAGAGCTCAGATGTGTCTTCCTAGGGGGGTCTCAGCTAGAAAATGTCCAGGCACAGGCAGAGACACAAAAAAAACGGGATGGAGAGAAGCAGGTGGGACCCCAGGCATTCCAAAGGTCCTACAGGATTTGGCAAAAAGAGAGAAGAACGGACAGAACAAACAAAAATCCATTCTGTGCCTCCAGAGCAAGGCCCAGGAGAACAGCTCTGTGCTCCCAGGGGGTGCCAGCAGCTCCCTCTGCACACAGGCAGAAATTCCCTTTGCACGAGGTTTTTCCAGAGCTGTTCCCTCAGACACTGTCCCCCCTCCTGTGCCAGCGTCCCCAGCCCTGCCAGCCACACAAATCCACCCTGCAGCACCTGTGGATGAGCACAGCAGCCTGGGAGCTCTGCCTGGGGCAGGGCAGTGGGCATTTCCCAAAGTGCACGGAATTCCTGCATTCCTGCTGGGTTGGGACTCGGTGCTCTGCTCCTTCAGGCTCTGCCCTTCCCTGTGACTGACTCGGGAATGCCAGAAAACCCCAAAATGGGACCTTAAATCCCATCCATCCCAGCCCTGCCCTGTCCAGGGACACCTCCCACTGCCCCAGGGTGCTCCAGCCCTGTCCAGCCTGGCCTTGGCACTGCCAGGGATCCAGGGGCAGCCACAGCTGCTCTGGGAATTCCAGCCCAGCCCCTCCCCACCTTCACAAGGAAGAATTCCTTCCCAAGATCCCACCTAACCCTGCACTCTGGCAGTTTGAAGCCATTTCCCCTCTCCTGTGCCTCCATCCCTTGGCATGATCCCTCTCCACTTCTCCTGTCACTTCTTCAGGCCCTGCAAGGGGCAGTTGGGTCACCCCAAAGCTTCTCC
Organism: Cettia cetti; assembly: GCA_013401135.1. Taxonomy (NCBI): domain Eukaryota; kingdom Metazoa; phylum Chordata; class Aves; order Passeriformes; family Sylviidae; genus Cettia; species Cettia cetti. The sequence goes on from VZUI01020935.1 coordinate 22,279, forward strand.
TCTCCAGGCTGAACACAGAGTGACACCAAAATCCTCTTTCCTGGAGTAAATCACACCCTGCCCCAAGAGCCCACCCCACCCCAGCAGCCCCAAGAGTCAGGAGAAGTTGTTTTTAAAACTTTTTAGATAAAACACTCCTTTTATCCCCCAGAACCCCAGAGGTGCAGACACCTGCAGCTGCTCCTGGTGGAGCAGGACGTTCCCAAACCTCCCTGCCCATGGAACCACCAAACAATGCTCTGACAAAAACTCTTGAGCAAACTGTGGGAATCCTGCAGGGCTCAGGGACCTGCAGAGTGCCCCTGGCATGAAATCCCAGTGCTTGAGCATCTTCTGCTCCCATCTCTGCCTCCTCTCTCAGCTGGCTTTTCTAAAACCTCCATTTAAATTTCATTTTACTCACATCAAGGCCTGGGACCCTGAACACGAGACCTCGAGGGTCTGACAGATCTCTGGTCTGTGGCATGTTACAAACCTGCACAAATCAGTGCTAAAAACCCAGCCATGCCCCTCAGCTCAACAAACAGAAAGCAGCACTTTCTGCCTGAATTCCAGCCTGGTGGGAGCCTGACTGCTGCTGAGTTTGGGATTAAATTCAGCCACATTAATGATTTCAGCCACATCAATGATTTCAGCCACATCAATGATTTCAGCCACATTACTGTCTCAGCTGCTTGCCAGGGCTCTGCCACAGAGAATCCTCCCCTGCCCCAAACCCCTCTCCTGGGACAGAAGCCCCTCCACAGGTGCTGCTCTCTCTCCACACCACCCAAAGTTCTGGAGAAAATTCCAGTTACTGTGATTTTGGTGAGAAACAGCTCAGCCTCAGGCAGTGACTCCCTCTGTGGGAAAGGGGAAACCCACAAAAAGCTGAGCCCAGATCTACAAGGAACTCAATTAATCCAGTTAGAGGGGAAATCACACCAGTTTTTAGTACCAGGATTATTTTGCTGCACTTCAGCAAACCCCAAAGCTCTAACAAAGAGTCTGCACTCTACAACACTGGAAATGAGGGGGTTTTGTTAAAAAAAGAGAAAAATCCACAGGCTTTTTTTTGTGTGTGTGTGACACCTGCCCCAAGTTCTCATTTACAATCCAGGCAGAAAATTCACAACTCATAAAGAACGAGGTCTGAACAAACACAGCAGAAAAGGCAGAGTCAGACACGAGTGGGGCAGGGTTTGGTTTGTCCCTGTGAGAATTTTGTCAGGAAGATGAACCCCACCCAGCTGAGAGGGTCTGAGACATTCTGAACAGACAATTCAAGGATTTTAAAGTCTCCTGATTTTAGGAGAGCATCAGAGAGGATGGACTTCCTATCCCAGTGGATTTCCTGTCCCAATGGATTTCCTATCCCAATGGATTTCCTACCACAAAAAATTCACTGGGGTTGTTGTGTTGAGGTTTTTTGTGATTTTTTTTTGTGTGTGTGTGTGTGTGAGGGGTTTTGTTTGTTTGTTTGTTTGTTTGTTTGGGGGCTGGGGAATTCTGTTGGTTTTTTTTTTAAAGAAGCAAAGCAAAAAATCCCCTGAATTTTGTTCAAGGGAATTCCCAGGATTTGCTAAGATGGTTCTACTGCCCCAGTTTTTAGAGCCTGGGTTAATCCTGTCACACGCACAGTTAACCAGGAACGTTTCTAAGGATCAGCAACAATAATTCTGGATGCAAGCTAAGATCTCCTGTTAGGACAGCAAGGACAGGGATCTCTGTGTGCTACCACAGCAGTGGGAACCCAGGGAGTGTTTGTGTGTGCCCAGCTCCCCAGGAGGGATGTGCACACCAGGGCCAGGACCAGCAGCAGTGCCCCAGGGTGATCCCAGCAGATCTTTATGGTCAGAGCAGCAGGGCAGGAAAACCTTCCCCAGATTTGACTCCACGTGCAAAAGCCCCCAGAGACATCTGGGCAAGCAGCAGGATGGTCTCTGACAAATCTTCTCTTTCTTTTGGGTTTGGGTTTGTGGATGGGGCCTCCTTTTGCACAAGGTCAGCACCAGATGTGCAGAGAAATCAGTAAAAAGCAGGATCTTAAAGGCTTTCAACATTGCACCTTCCTTTGATGGAAACAGCAAGCAACAACACAAAAATTATCTTTGTTTACATCCATTCAAAAGGGCAAATTCATTACAAGTAACAAAAAAATGTTAAAGAGAAAAAACTTGGCTTAAACCTTTTTTCCTTGTTACAAAATACTGACTCTTTCAAATGAAACATTTTTTTTCAAGTGTTCTGTGTTTGTTTCTTTCTTTTTTTTTTTTTTTTTTTTTCCTCTGAACTGACACGATCCTCTGAAGCAAAGTTATCTCCTTTCACACCTTGGTGGGACCCAGGCCTTCCCAAGCAAATATTGCTTTATTTGACTCTTTTTTTTTTTTAAAGTTTCTAACAGAGCAAAAGCAGAGTCACTGCAGAGAGAAGCAATGAGACAAAGGAGGACGACGTTGATGGACTTCCCAAGGTCGCTGCAGGTGCCAGACAATGGTTTCCCAGGAGGGGGGATATGGTTGTTTTAAAAACAAATTTGGTGCATGTGGCAAGCGTGGATGTTCCCCGTGAGATCCAAGGTGACCATGGATGACAGACATAGGAAAGGAATTGGGGGAAAAGGGAGAGGGCAGGGAAAGAAAGGAAGAGAGGAAGGAAAAAAAAAGAAAGAAAAAGAGAGAGAGAGAGAGAAAGAGAGAGAAAAATAGATAAAAAAAATTAGGTCATAAATACAGAAAACATAAGAATCAAAGGTTTATTTAATCTCATAAATTAAAATGGCTCAGGGGTCAAGGAGCAGCACATTCAGCACAAAAGGGGCAGAAGCTCAGCAAAGCCCAAAGCTGCAGAGCAGGGTCCAAGGCAGGGTGGGTGAGGTTTGCAAGCAGATGAGATTAAAAATGATGGCACAGAAGGAAGGGGCTGAGCGAGAGACAGGGAAGTGGTGTCTGCAGCTGGGGAGCACAACGCTGCCTTCAGCAGGGAGAAAAGGAAAACAAGGACAGCTGTGGGGCAGCAGAGAATCCACCTGCCTGCCCAAACCCCTCCCCAAAGCCTGGATAAAAAAAACCCACATTATCCTGAAGGAGCACCAAGGTCTCAGGAATCCTCTGACTTTGCCATTCAGCCTCCCAACTGCTTGGGAACCACGCCAGTGGGATTGTTATTATCATTATCATCATCATTATTATTGTTATTATTATTGTTGTTATTATTATTGTTGTTATTATTGTTGTTGTTATTATTGTTGTTGTTACTATTATTGTTATTGTTATTGTTGTTGTTATTATTATTATTACTGGAAATAACACCCTTATCCTCCCAGCCACTCGGGCCTCTGCACAGGTGAGGGGAGCAAAGCACTCCACACCACAAATGCACATTTTCCTGTGCAGCAATGCCTGTTCCAGCACTGGCTCTGACTCCTGCCCAGCTCATTCTGAGACAAAAACCACAGAAATGCCACGGAAACAACAAGGAAAAGAAAGGAGCACACAGAGCCTCTTCCCTGCTGCAGTTTGGAATAAAACCCGTGGGGCTGCACAGCAGAGGGAAAACCAACCTGTCCCTGGGAATATTTTCCTCAGTGTTTTCAGTCTGGGCACCAGGGAACACCTTGGAAGGCCAAAATGACAGAAACCCAGGAGAAAGGAGTCCCACAGCCAGCAATACCCACGACACTGCACAAGGCCACAGCCCTTCCTGAGGACCAGGTGAATTCCAGCTCCTGGGGCAACCCTGCACGCCCAAAATCTGCTTTTCCAGGAGCATCAGGATCCTCAGATCCCTCACATCCTGGCCTCCCCTGTGCTTCACACCAAGCTAAGCAAGGAATAACTTCAGAGAGGCCAGAGGAGTTTCACCTCTGGCAACAAACTGGGCTTTCCCTGCTTTTTTAGAATGTTACACAAGTTACATGGATTTCAAAGGCTCAGAGCAAGGATTAGAGATGTTGAAAATGAGAATCACAGAGTGAGTTGTTTAATGAGTTACTGAGGGTCCTTCCACCCAAAACTGTGCCCTGTTCAAGCACCCCCAGCCTCTCCTTGGCCCCATCTCCCTCCTCCTCACTGCCAGGCCCCCTTTTCCAGCCCAGGGTCACCCATTTCTGTGCTCAGCCCCGTGTCCTGTTTCAGCCCAGGGCGGCTGCAGCACCTCCACAAGCTCTGAGCTCTTCCTCAGCCAGGGAATGGGCACAGGGGAGCAGGGCAGGGGCTGAATCCTCAGGGAAGGGCTGAAGGAAACTCTCTGACTTCAAGAGAAAACAGAACCAAACCCCTTCAGGATGGGCTGGCAGCACCGACCCTGGCTGTCTTTAACTTCAATTTACAGCTACTCCAGCAAAACCATCCTCAGGTTTTGATTGCTTTGTGTGGGTTTCACCCCTCCTTTTTTTAAATGTCCACATGGAGAAAAGGGATCCTAACTGTCCTTTCAACAGCTTGCCACAAACTGCTCAATTCCAGTTTCCCAGCTGAGAGTTCTGCTTGGTTTTTGCAGTAATTGTCCTTATCCCTCACTTTATGAGCACACTAATAAGTACAGTCTGTCTTGAGAGCTTCCAGCAGCATCCTAAAGCTTTTATTTTTTCCTAATGCCTTCCTCAACACTGAATCACTGCTGTTCAAAAATTACTGTCATTTGGTAATTTGAAGGGAAAAATGCTCAGAGAGAGATTTTCACTGCCTTCTCAGCCAGCTGCTGATGCCTTCATTCCTCCAAAGACGGACAACCGAGCAGGCAGGGAAATCTGCCTCGTGAAAAGCTGCAGATCTGAGGGGCCTGCTTGAGTCCAGAAGAGGGAACCCCACTTTCTGCTCTCAGAAATCCTTTCCCACCCCACACAAGGAGCCAAGATCCCCCGGGAACAGCCAGGCAGGGATTTGCCAGGGAGCGCTCCCACATACCTGCCACAGGTATGCACACAGCCACGCCCCTCAGCTTCGCATGGGGGGCCACCAACCATGAGAGAACGGGCTTCAAGCAAGCGAGCTGTGGGGTTATGGGCACATTAGGGGCAGCTGTGTGGCATTAGGGGGCAGCGGGGCACGGCAGCCCTACCTGGGATCACTGTGGGCTGTGCCGAGGTGCGGAAGGCGTAGTGGGCAGGCTTGGACTTGCCCTGCTGGTTCTCAGCCACCACGTACACCTCGTAGTCAGCGTTCCAGTCCAGGGACTTCAGCATCACGTGGTCGCTGCCCGACGGCAGCCGGATCTCGGGCTTCCACTCCTGGGAGTGCTTCTGCAGGGGGGACAGGGGGGCCTTCAGCCTCAACACCTCCAAATGTCATTAAAAACCTTCTAATGCTCCTTAAAAACCTTCAAATGTTCCTTAAAACCTTCAAGTGCTCCTTAAAACCTTCAAATATTACTTTAAAACCTTCAAATGTTCCTTAAAATCTTCAAATGTTACTTTAAAACCTTCAACTGTTCCTTAAAACCTCCAAATGTCCTTTAAAACCTTCCAATGTTCCTTAAAACCTTCAAATGTTCCTTAAAACCTTCAAATGTTCCTTAAAACCTTCAAATGTTCCTTAAAAACCTTCAAATGTTCCTTAAAACCTTCAAATGTTCCTTAAAACCTTCAAATGTTCCTTAAAAACCTTCAAATGTCCTTTAAAACCTTAAAATGTTTCTTCAAACCTTCTAATGTTCTTTAAAACCTTCAAATGTTACTTAAAAACCTTCGAATGTTCCTTAAAACTTTCAAATGTCCTTTAAAACCTTCCAATGTCCTTTAAAACCTTTAAGTGTTCCTTAAAACCTTCAAATGTCCTTTAAAACCTTCAAGTGTTCCTTAAGACTTTCAAATGTTCTTTAAAACCTTCAAATGTTCCTTCAAACCTTCAAGTGTTCTTTGCAACCTTCTAATGCTCCTTAAAACCTTGAAATGTTCTTTAAAACCTTCAAATGTTGTCTAGAACTTTCAAATGTTGTTTAAAACCTTCGAATGTTATGCTTTTTTGCTTGTCTGCTTTCAGTGATTTGCTTGTCTTTAGTGGTGCAAATTTGCATGGCAATGACATGAGGTGCTATGGAATAAACTTCATGTGCTGCCCTTTCCCTGTGCTTCTGCAGGATGGGACGGGGAGCCTTCAGCCTCAACACCTTCAAATGTCATTAAAAACCTTCAAATGTCCTTTAAAACCTTCCAATGTTCCTTAAAACCTTCAAATGTTCCTTAAAACATTCAAGTGTTCCTTAAAACCTTCAAATGTTACTTTCAAACCTTCAAATGTTCCTTAAAACTTTCAAGTGTTCCTTAAAACCTTCAAATGTTACTTCAAAACCTTCCAATGTCCTTTAAAACCTTCCAATGTCCTTTAAAACCTTCCAAAGTCCTTTAAAACCTTCAAGTGTTCTTTAAATCCTTCAAATGTTTAAAACTTTCGAATGTTGTTTAAAACCTTTGAATGTTATGCTTTTTTGCTTGTCTGCTTTCAGTGATTTGCTTGTCTTTACTAGTGCAAATTTGCATGGTGCTATGGAATAAACTTCCATGTGCTGCCCCTTCCCCATGCTTCTGAAGGATGGGACAGGGGGAGCCTTCAGCCTCAACACCCTCCTCCTCAGTCCAGCCCCTCCCAGAGCCCCCAGCAGCCCCCCACTCACAGCTTTGTACTTGATCAGGTAGTGTCTGATGGGGGAGCCACCATCGTCCTGCTTGATGACGTTCACCTTGATGGAGTTGCCATCTTCTCCTATGTGACCTTCCAGCTTGGGGGCACTGGGTTCCCCTGCAACAACGGGGCAGCCAGGGTTATTTGTGAACAAAAGAAGGCATTGTCAAGGGAAAAGTGCTCATAAAAACCCAGAAAAATACTTTATTATCCTCAGCTCAGGGAATGAGCTGACCCAGACACAAAGGACACCGTGTGTCTCAGGTAAGTATTTGCCACACCCAAGGAATTCTTGCATTTCAAACACCAAATTCCCATTTCTGCCTGTGCTGGAATGGAGTCAGAGTGAAAAAGATCCCCCCTCCCACAAGAAAATCCCAGAGCAATGAGCAATTCCTGGCTGCTTTTGGTGCAGGAGCTGCCGTGAAACCCCTGGCAAAGATCAAGAAGGGCTCTGAGGCTGCTCCTGTGGGATGGGATGCACAGAGCACCACTGGGAAGGACCTCGTGCCTCTCACACAGACCCAGGGCTGCACTTTGGAATTGTTTAGGGGCTGTAGACTGGCTGGACCACTGAAATGAATGTGCAGACACCTGAACAGGACCCCAGAGCACATCCCCTCCCTCCCTCCCTCAGCCTGAACTGGTGGAACTCCAGTGGATACTGGAGAGAAATTCACAAAAACTCCTTCACTCTTCTGAAATAACCATTTCTAGGAGCAAAAGGCAGCGATTTCCCAAACTGCACCCCTGCCACCAGCAGAAAATGGAATTGTGCCTTCCTCCTGCAGGGCACACAACCCACAGCCCCCAGACTGCTTTTCCTACCCAGCTCCTCAATCCCTCCATGCCAATCCCTCCAACCCCACCCTGCAGCTCTGCGAAAAAGCCAAACACAGAAGCTGTGATTCCACATTGACACCCCTGGATTTCTGTCCAGCTCCTCAGGGACAGCACAGGCATTTCTGAGGCCAGAGGGAGGCTCATCTTCCAACATCCTTCTAAAGATCACCTTCAGAAGGAATTTGAAGCCTTTTCCCCTCCCTCCTCCCTTCCAAAGCAATACGAGCACAATTCCTTGGTGAAATATTGATGGGAAAACTGTGAGACCCGGGCTGAAACTGTCCTTTGAGATGAATTCCATTTTGTTGCACTGTTCCAAGAAGGGAATCAATCCCACTCCAGGAGTGTGGGACACACGTTTGTGTTTAACAAACAGCAGCTCCTCTGATGGATGTGAAGAGGCAATACTCCTCTTTTCCAGGTATGTTTTGCTTTCCCAAACCCTTTCCTCTGCCTTTATCCCCACTGCAAGGCTCCCACACCCCCTGGAGGTTCCAGATGTGGATTCCACCCTGGGACAGCTTTTTCCGTGCACACTGAACAGGAAAAGGTGACACAAGTGTGGTTTAAGGCACAAATAGACAGGAAAGCTTCATCCTCACCTGGGCTGATTGAACACTACAGTTAAAACAAGCAATGATGTTATTTTCCTCAAAAGACAAACACCACCACAAAGTCCCTGCTTTTGACTGTGGGGCTGGCTGGCAGGACTCACCCTGCAGGAACTGTCCTGGCTGCTGGTCACCAGTGACTCCCAGCAGGCAGGGGCAGAGGCTGGTCACCAGTAAATCCCAGCAGGCAGGGGCAGGTGCTGGTCACCAGTGACTCCCAGCAGGCAGGGGCAGAGGCTGGTCACCAGTGACTCCCAGCAGGCAGGGGCAGAGGCTGGTCACCAGTAAATCCCAGCAGGCAGGGGCAGGTGCTGGTCACCAGTGACTCCCAGCAGGCAGGAGCAGGTGCTGGTCACCAGTGACTCCCAGCAGGCAGGGGCAGGGGCTGGCTCTGTCCCCCTGTGCCCCAGAGCAGCCCCCAGGAGCGGGCAGGGGCTGGCTCTGTCCCCCTGTGCCCCAGAGCAGCCCCCAGGAGCAGGCAGGGGCACCCCTGGCCCTGCTCTGGGCGAGCCCTGAGCTCCCCCAGCAGCAGGGCTCGATTCCTGCAGATGGACAGAACAGGAGCAGCATCTCCTTGGTGCTTCCCCACTCCCCCGGTCTCAGAGATAATCAGCAGTGAGTACAGAGATCTTCAGGTGCTGAGGGAACACTGCACTTACAGAATCTGACCTTTTATCTAACACAGGCTGGAATTTTTTTCCCAGTGATTGAGCACCGAGACTAACAGGAACATCCCTTGAAAAGATGCTTATTCTTGATTTTAAATGTCAGAGATGCTGCTGTACTTTACACACAGCCATTCCCATGATTAATTACCTGCTCTGCTGAAACTTTTCTTCCTTTTCTTCACTTTGAATTATCTAATTTCTACCTCCCCATTCACTCCTTCCTTCCCCAATAGTTTAAATTCATTTTTGCTTTGAGAAACATTTCCCTTCAAAGAAAAGAACACTCCTAAGTGCTGCAAACCAACAGGTGGAGCAGTGCAAGCCCTGGTAAAGCACGGATTTCTCTCCAGAAACACGGATTTATTTCATTTATCTCAAGCAGGTGGATGCAATCCAGACACAGGGCTGTAAAATGAAAAGTGGGTTAGTGTGTCAAACAGAGGAGGAAGAAGTTTAGTGGGAAAGGTTTAGTCCAGCAGAATCAGCAACCCTATAATGAGTGAAAATGTGAGTAGCTGGGGAGAGAAGGTGGTCAGCAGGAGCTGAGAGAAGGGGCTCATGCTCAGACATGCAGGGGGGCTGCAAAGCAGAACAGCACCAGCAGTGCTCCATGCCAGGGCAGAAATCAGCCTGTCCCACCCTGCCCAGAGCCTTTCCAGCCCTTCCAGCTGGGGAATCCTTCAGGGACCCCACGTGCTGCTGCTGCTGCTCGGCTGGGTGAGGGCCAGCAGCTCCACAGAGCCCAGAGCTGCTCTGTTTAACCATCAGATACCTGATGCCAATCCTCTGTGTGCAGGAGGGAGGCAGCACCAGGGACAATGCTGAGGGACTGAGGCTGAGCCACGCTCAAACTCCCCCCAGGACACTCAGCAAAGGAGGAGAGACCCCAGCCAGGAGCTTCACCTGGAGAGGAGCTGTGCTTCCCCCCAGCAGCCAGGTTTAGCCTGCAGGGAACCAGCACAGCCCAGCCCTGCCAGGGGAGCTCAGCCATCCCTCCCTGGGCTCCACATGAACCCAGGGTGAGCCTGATCATGGAAATGAGGACTTTTCTCCAGGCTGCCAAAGCCTGAAAGGCTTCCCAGCCCTGCTGGGGGCAGGGGGGCTGAGGGCAGGGCTCTGAGCCATCACATTTCCAATTCATTTTTCACCCACTCCCTGCTAAGCCATCAGCATGCCAATCTGCAGGGAAGCAGGAAATGTCTCCTGGTATCCCCTCAATCCTTTGGGTTCTGTTCAGTGCCTCCTTGTCCTGCCATGGTCTGCTGGATTTCAGAAATTCTTGTTTTTATTGTTTTTCAGAGGGTGCCACAAGCACCAGGAGCAACTTGAGGTGGGGAGAAAAGAGAAAATGAAAAACCAGCACATGAAACTGAGCTTAAATCCTCGCCCAGCTGGCAGCAAGGAAGGGTCCTGCATCCTCCCTGTGCTTAGAGAGCAAAACTGGAAAACTCTGCAGCAGAGGCACGAGGGAAGGGCTGATTTCTGCAATCCTGGAGCACCATGTGGACAAGACTGGGAACAGACACCAGGGAGGGGCAGAACCAGAGAGAGAGAACAGGCTGGGGCTGGGGGGCACACGAGGGCAGCAAACACCAGCAGCAGAAAAAAGGAACACAAACAGAACGTGCAGAAACGAGACAGCCACGTCTCCCATCCCCCTGGAATTCCAGCAGAGAGGGAAGAGACCAGGACAGGGCTCTTGTGTGCATGCACTCATGTGGGAAGGTTACTGGTGTTAGTTTGGTTTTCCTGGCAAACCCCGGCCGAAATCCTTTCCTGGGGGTGGTCCCAGACAAAAAGGGTGATTCCAGAACTCCTGGCCTGTAAAAAGCCAATTCCTCCCTGGCTCTCACAATTCAGAAAAGCAGGAGCTTCCCTCCCTCCCCCCGCTGAGACTGTGCACAGGGTGAAGTTGTAAAAACGACAGGAATTGATCTGCACTGCCCCACACTTGGCTGGAGGCTGATTCCACCCCCATCAGGGATCAATCATTTGCTTCTTGATCTGCTGGGGATCTCCTGTGAGCTGAGCTCAGGGAAAAGCCTTGCCAGGCTCCCAGAGACCCCGTGGAGGAACGAGGGGCTCTGGCAGAAGTGCAGCAGCACCTCTGGTGAGAATTGTGTGAGGTCTGGCTCCCACCACGAACTCTGTGTGCTGCTTCACAGGATTTATATGTGGAGTTTTATATAGAGAGAGGATTTTATAACAGCATTTTATGGAGAGGGAGTGTTTCATAACACAGCTCTCATCCTAGCTATGCTTACGCTTTACTCACAATAAAAAGAAATTCATTTCTTAAATCAAACTGTGACATACTCCAAATAACCAGATTTCAGAGAGTTCAGGATTCTTTCGTACACTGTACAACTAAACATGCACAGTGTGGATGTGTGCACGTATCTCTGTAGAAATGTGTATTTTATAGGGTCAAGATGGACAGAGGGTGCTCCCAGAATCCAGCCCTGATTTCCCATCAAATTCGAGTACCCTGAGAGGCAAAAGGATTTTGGCCTTTGCTGTTCACCCCAGAGGTTTTTTAGCACCTTCCTAGGACAGTTCCTTGCTGGACTCTGAGAATGAAGAAGCAAATGACTGAGCCAGGTGACTTTTTTGGGTTTTTTTTTTTCCCTCCAAGTTTTTTCCAGCTCAACTGAAGTCGAGTTCTTCCCATGCAAACAGTGACGAGCAACTCCTCCAAAAAGGCTCGGTGGGAAAGGATTTTTTTTTTCTTTTTTTTTTTTTTTTTTTGGAATTTGGAGATCCCAGAGGGGAATCCTCACCCCAAAAATCTAGGCAACCAATCAGAACAAAGTATTTTACCTTCTGTTCACCAGCGAGGACGACATCATCAGCACCATGCAAGCCACATGACAAATTCACATGATACGCACGCACATGAGTTTGGTTGAAAGGAAAGTGGAGGAGGTCACATGGAAAATACAAAAAAATTAAAAAACTGATGTAAACAATGGGCAAGGGAAAAAAATCAACAACAGAATTACAGAGTAAATAAAAATAGGAGCAAAATTAAATTAGCCAGCATATATCAGAAACACTGAGGGGAGGACAGTAAAACCGCCTGGAAAATAAGAATATTAAACCACAGCAAGCACTGAGTTACGGCCTTGTGTTAGGCACAGCTGCGTCACTGCTTAGTCATACAAAGAACAAAAGGGACAAAAGTCATTGTAGTGTGTGCCAGGACTGCTGGAGGAATCCACAGAACTGCTGGGAAGAGAAAGGGAATATTGTTATTGCGAGGCAGCGGAGGCGGCGGGGTCAAAACCGGCCCCAAAGGAGGGCAAACCTCGGCACCCACAGGGGAGTGCCCTCCCCTGCAGCCCAAAGGTGCTCCTGAACAGCAGCAGGAGAGGAGAACCTGCTGAGGTGACCATTCCCAGGGAGTTCTCCCTCCAGGAGCTGCGGCGGGGTTGGGGCTGGAGCCACCTGCAGTGACACGGAGGGGCCGGGCTCTGCCAGCCAGGACAGGGAATCCATCAGCCCCGGGGCCCAGGGAAGCAGCAGCTGCTGGCAGGGATGGAGGAGGGCAGGGAGAGTGGCAGGGAATGAGGAAGGAGCAGCTGCCAGCCCGGGGCAGAGCACTGAGTCCAAATCCCCGTCCCAAATCCCTTCCTGACTCGCATTCCTCACGCTGGTGCCTCTGTCTCATCCTGAGGAGGCTGCTCCAGAGTGCTCTGGTAGCTCCCTGTTAATTTGATGTATGGAGAATTAAACCCTGAATCTTTTGGGTGCTTGTCTCTGACAAGATTGAGGACAGACCATTACCAGGGAAAAAACTGATGGCACAGAATGTAAAATCCATTTGTTCCAGCCAAGCTCTCAATCCATTCTCTTTAAGCACAGGCTCACAGAACTCCAGGCACTGGGAAGGAGGGAGGTTTAGGAGTAACTGAGACTGCCTGGAAGGGAAATCCGTGTCCTGTGGTCAGGAAGAAACATCTCTCCAACTCCAGTGAGCCCAACATAACCTGAGAGTTCAAACCAGGCAAGAGAGGCTGCCTGTCCTCATGAGAGGAGCCTCAGGTAAAGATGAAGGGCAGAGTTAGCAGCACAAATAGAATCAAATGGTTTGGGTTGGAAGGAACCATAAAGATTATCCAGTCCTAGGCAGGGGCATTTTCCACCAGACCAGGCTGCTCCAAGCCCCGTCCAACCTGAAAAAAAAAATCCCCTTTTTCAAGTGAGCTCAACCACTGCAAGGCAAAACAGGTCCCAGAGTGGAGAGAGCTGCAAGAAAAACATCAAAACTGGTACAGAACCATTTCCTGGAGCAACCTCCGAGGGTTAAATCCAAGGAGAGGCATTCCTGAACCTCCTCCATGCCTACAGACATCTCCCACAAGATCCCAGCGAGCCCAAACCCCAAAGAGGCAGGGAAGAGAGCCCTGCAGCCTCATTAGGTTTCCATCCCTGCCTCCTGGTGCACAGAGCTGCTCTCATTCCCTAATTGCTGCTGGTTTCATTCACTGCACCCCCGAGGTGAGGCCAGGGGAGAGCACAGATCACTCCCAGCAGCAGCAGTAATTAAATGATGCAGAGCTAGAGGAGCAGCTGCCCCGTGCCAGTGCCCTTTCTCTGCTGTTGCATTTCTCATTTTCGCAGGCTGCAGCACGGCCCAGCATACAAATGTGGGCACTGTTTGCACAAATGGAGTGTACACACACAAACAACAGCTCTGCTCCTGCTCACAGCCTCGACTCCAGTGCAGGTGAAAAGGGAAACCTTCACCCTCCTCCTCCACACGCAGCCCCCATGCCAACAAAACCGTGGAAAATGTTTATCATTAATTAGCTCTTGGGATCTTTTCTGGGTTAAAGATATATATATATTTTTAAAGAACAAACTGTTCTGTAAAACATGAACCCAACGTTTTCCCTCCAAGGGAAGCTGTCTCCAGCCCACACATGAAGAGCCAGAAGGGAGTCTGCCTGCTGAGGATTAAAGGATGATTAATTAGCAGACCCTGCCCCTGGCCCTCCCCAGCCCATCCTCCATGGCAATGGAAAGGTCTCTCCAGCACCTGAGCTCATCAGGGACTGGGGCTTGGCACTTCAGAAATAAAAATTACTGCACAAGGAACATGCTGCTTGTGGCCACAGGCAGACACAGGACATTCAAAGCCATGTGTAAGACCATGAAACACGCCAGTCATAAATGCATTATTAATTATAATTAATTACAAATTCCTTTGACTGGCCATACTCCCCTCTCCCTCCATCCCAACCCCCTGGATCATCCCACACTTCATGCTTTTAGTGTTTTCCACTCAGAAAACCATTCCTAGCCCACCCCAGGTGAATCCCTCAGTTAGCTCACGCTCCCACACACACACTGTTCATTACTGCACACCACAGGAGGAGCATTTGGCTTTGCAGAGACCATGGGTTACTCAGAACACACACATGCACCAGGTAAATCTACATCTTCACTGAGTGCTTTCTTCCCCCTTGACCACCCAACCACCAAAGGAGTCTGAATCCAGTTCCCATCCCAGAGATGGAGATTTTTGGAAGCCTGAGGCCTCTTTTAAGGCAAGCAGGGCCCTGGGATCTCCCCTGCAGGATATTCTACCTCCTCATTTGCATCTCCTTCCAGCATCCAATATCCCTAATTTTAACAGCAACTGCATCTCCCTACATTCACAGCAAACAGAGCAAGGCAGGGCAGCAAGAAAATTATTTAATCCACATCCTTTCTGCAAAGGCAGCTTCAACACTAAAACAGGGAAGGTGAGAGGAAAGCAATCCCTTTGGAAAGGATCATCTCTCCCTCTCTGTGCTTTCCCTAAATCTTTCACCCCCATTTTTCAGCCTGTGCTGGGCAGAGGGAGGGCAGAGGGGGCAGAGGGCTGGGGTCTGCACATGCTCTCACAACAAACTGCTGCAGCAGGCAGTGCCCAGAGCCCCGGGATGCTCCAGGGATGCTCCAGGTACTCACTCGGTGCCACGGAGCTCGGGGATGCAGCAGCAGCAGCAGGGGTTGCTATGGAAACAGAAGGATGGACAGGGTGAGGCACTGCGGGGACCAGGGGTGACAGCAGGGACACAGGGGAGCAGGGAGGGTGACAGCCACCCCCGGGGGCTGCACAGATCCTGCCCTGCCTGCAGGGACAGGGGGTCCTGGCAGCCCCAGGGCCCTCCAGGGGACAGAAGGCAGCCTGCCCTGAGGCTTCCAGAGTTCTGAAGCTCCACATGCCCATTTTTGCCTCCTCCTGCCCATTAATGGAATATTTGGGAGGCCTCTAGGGGCAATCCCTGAGGAGATCTGAGCCCCTGCTTGTTCCCACCTCCCAGGAGCACAGAGAGAGCAGGAGAACAGGGCAAAGAACCCTAAAAATGTGAACTCCTCGGGAAATAAATGGGTTTGGAGAGAAGCCTGCACTGCCCAGAGCACAGACTGTGCCAGCACTGACACCAGGACTCCCAGGGCAAAAGGACAAGGAATGGCTTTGCTTCCAGAAGTCCTGGGAAGAACCCGACAGGAGGGACACAAGCTGGGAGGGAATTCTCTGTTAGTCCCACAAAACCTTTTAAACCAAAAGAATTCTGTGCCTCCAACAGGCAGGGACACGAGAAGGATAAATCAGACCTTGGGAAGCTGCAGAGCAGCTCCAGGGAGAGAGTTTTGGGGGGGAAAAAACCTCCAGGGAAGCAGGAGAACATCCAGGGCTGTTAGAAATGCACCAGAGTGGGTGAGGAGATCATGCAGAGCACGCTGGAGCAGAGCCCCTGCCATACTCACTGTCTGCTAAACGGGAGCTGGGGCCAGCAGCACTGGCTGCAGAAAGAGAAATCAGGTGAGCACAGGGAGGGGATTCCTGCAAAACGCTGGAAATGAGGAGATTTGGGAACGTGGGGGTGATTTCAGTGGGGTTTGTTGGCTCGGGGGTTTGTACACTGAGATGTTTTGGTACCAGCCCCACACACACCCTCAGGGTTGGACACTTTTGGGGTCCCACCCCTGCTCCCCAGGCCTTTGTTTGGCTTCAGATTTGTAAGGAAAAGGAAATGAAGAAAAGCAGCAAATGGTTAAAATGAAAATACAAACCCAGGTCAACTCAGATGCTCTCCCAACCTCCAGAATTCTCATCTGTGCCACTATAATCCATAATTATCTCTAATTACCTCATGGAGAGGCTCCCTAAGATAGACAGAAACTTCTTTTTCTTATTAAGGGAAATTAAATAAATCAAAACGACTTCAGACTTATCCCAGCAGGCATTAAAAATCGTGTCAGGTTTCACATTCAGACAGAAACTTTAAATAACAGGGCAAGGAAAAGAAGTGGCTTTGGTTCATCTGAGCTGCAAAGTTCCTGAAACATCTCTGTGACCTTCAAATCACACTTGAGGGGACAAAAAATCCTTCCTGCCCACAAAGAGGTGATTGGAATTCCAGCAGAGATGGAAGAAAGGCATTTCTGTGGTGCCATTTCCTCAGCAGGATGCGAGCTGGGCTCTGGGGAGGAGCAGGGGGAACTGGGGGATGCCCAGGATGATCCCCAAGATTGGAAGGATTTGTAAATAAAAAATGAGTTAAAGGAGGAAGAACTGCAACCCCACCTGCAGCTGGGGAGCACAGAGTGACTGACAGCCCACGGCCACTAGAAAATAACTTTTTAAAAAGGCAAAATCTCCAGTCCAGAAGTGCTGGAATGTTCTGCACAGCCACCTACCTGTCCCCAGGTGATGGCCATGCAGCTCTGGGGCTGCAACAGAGCTTTTCATGGTTTTTTTCCTCTCTTCTCAGCTGGATTTTCCCTGAGGCTCCCCAGCCCTGCTCTCTGTCCTTATCTCCAACCCCCAGCCTGAGCTCCAACCCTCACCACCACCCTGGTGTCATTATTGCTCCTGGGATTAAGGGCTCCAAACCATCCCAGACTCCCAAATCTCCTGGAAATGCCTCCCTGAGCCCTGCAACCTGCACTCCTGCCTGCCCACCCCTCCCTGCTCCGCTAAATCCAAACTTTTGTCCCACGAAATCTTTAAGGGGAGACAGCACAAGAAAATTTGGGTGCAAAATAAAAATATAGATTAAAAAAAAAACCACCCCCTCATGTTTTTCACTTCAGGAACTTCAAAGAATGTGACAGCAGCTTCTGTGAGTTTGTGCTTGTAATCTTGGGAATAACAGCAGCTCCCCACAGGGATGCTCTGATGAATGGAATAATGCTCACTGGGATAAAGAGGTTTTTTAGCTCCATTGATCAGTTTTGATTGGAAAGGCACAAAGCTGTGCAGCCATCTCAATATTTCACTCACAATTACACTAATCCATCACATTCCTGGCTCATTTTGCAAGGGGAAGTGGGGAACATGCCATTTAAAAAAAAATTTAGTATGAGGTTTATTTATTTAATCACACAATCTACACAAGTGCTGGAAGACTGTCCAGTGGGAAAAATAATTTGATTGTTTTTCCCTTCAATTTTGTGCTTTCAGAACTGTGGAGATATTCAAAATTTTGAAGTTTTTAGTTGGCTCTGGTCTAAACCAGATCTGCAATTTAGCTGAATCGATTTCCCTGAATTATCTCAGTATCATTAAAATGGAACAATTTTTAATGGATTCATAAATATGAAGCCTTCCACTACTCCACTCCTGAGTCAACAAGCTAACCATTATTATTTTTATTATTATTATTATTAGATAATCACTACATTAAATACTTGAACTGCATGCTGGAGAGCACAGACAGAGAGTTAACCCTAATTCTGTTCTATAAAAAAAAAAGCAGAGTGGCTACTCCAGAGTCAGTGTTGTTAGGAAATGGGTACTATCAGTTACTAAATCCCCTGAGAGGAAAAAGGCACTAAATTAAAAGCTGGAAGTTCTGGCTGTTAGAGGAACACTCTAAAAACACAAAGAGAGAGTGAAAGAAATGCAGAGAGCACTTACGTGGGTGAGGGATGCCTGCAGTTTATCCACGGATGGGACACAGACCAAAACCGAAATAAAAAGATGGAGATAGACACACACACACACACAAAAAATAAAAATTAAGAAATAAATGAAAAAATAGAAGATGTGAGGAGACAGAGAGCATGGAGCTGGAAAATCACCATCCCAGGTGTGCCCTGCTCAGCAGGGATGGGCAGAAGGTGGCAAAGTCGAGCCTGGGCACAGCTCAGGGCACTCCAGACATGCTTGGAATGGCCAGGCCTGGGCCCAGCAGAGGGGTCTGGAGAGAGAATGGCATCACTGGGCTGGGAACAACAGTCCAGGGCTGGGAACAACAGTCCAGGGCTGGGAACAACAGCTCAGGGCTGGGAACAACAGTCCAGGGCTGGGAACAACAGCTCAGGGCTGGGAACAACAGTCCAGGGCTGGAAACAACAGCTCAGGGCTGGGAACAACAGGCCAGGGCTGGGAACAACAGGGCAGGGCTGGGGACAACAGCTCAGGGCTGGGAACAACAGCTCAGGGCTGGGAACAACAGCTCAGGGCTGGATGCAGGAGGAAAGGGAAGAAGCACGGGGGAAGCCCCTCTCCCTCCTGCTGTGGTCACATCTCCCCTGCCCACGCTGCTTCTCAATCCCTTTCCTCTTTCTCTCCTTCCCAGCCTGCAGAGCTCCCAGGATTTCATTCTGGAACAGGAGGACAGTGCTGGGCCACAGCAGAACGTGGAAATGGCCCAGGCAGAGCAGAGAGGGGCCTGAGGAATCCGTGGAATCCCCTCAAGAGCTGCAAGGACATCTCAAAGCAGGAGGTGCAGCACAGTGCAGCCCTCCCTCCCTTTGCCTTCCACAAGCCAAGGCCAGCCCTGTGCTGAACACCTTAAACTGGAAAACAAACCAGCCTTGTGACAGTGACATCACATTCTCTGTGACCAAAACCCTTCTCAGCTGCTTTTTCTCATTGGAATTCTCCTCTCCACGGCCCCTTCTCTTTGGCAACACCAAGGTTAAACTGGAAACCCCAACGGTGCAGGTAACACAGCTCCTCTGCCACCTCCCTTCAAAGAAGATTGTGAATTATCAACAAAATCCACTCCAACCCAAAACCACAGAGAAAACAGAGGGTGCAGTGAGGTCTGTGAGAGAGAAAAGGTGAGATCCATGCATGGCAGAGACTCCAGGAGAGAGGAGCAGGGTTGGGCTGGGCTCTACTTACGAACTGGCTGTGTCTTGAACTCTGCGGGCAGGCTGAGCTCCCCCACGCCCTTGCCATTGACTGCTGACAGCCTCACTGCATAGGTGGTCTCAGGCTTCAGCCCCGTGATGGTCACTGTCCCCTCCACGTTGGCTGGGGGGAAAAAAAGGCAAAGAAAAGCTCAGGACTCAAAGAAAGAAACGAACAAAATTTGTTTTCCCCACTCAGGGAGAAGAGGGACAAATAAACCTGACTCTAGCTGGGATCACACCACTCCAGCGGGGAACTGAAATAAGAATTTCAGCTCCACACAGGGTTGGTGGTGGAAGATTCAGCTCTGGAGTAGAGCTCTCCTTTTCACAGCCCTCCCCAAATCAGAATTCTTTTGCTTTATTTGACTCCAAGATGGATTTTATGCAGTGAGCACTGCTATAGATCACTTCAACGAGACGGGTTTGCTGTGGAATAGCAGAGTTTATTTTCCAAGAGGGACCAAGGGGTGACAGATGAGGGTTCAAAAGCTTCCTGTGGGAAACAGCAAGTGAAAACTATTATCCCAAACACAGGGTTCTTCACCTGGCTCAGAGCGGGCTCTCAGCAAAGCCCAACCCTCATCTCCAGTAGAAAATTCCAGGTATCACTCCCAACAAACATTAAAAAACTTACCTGGGGCCTCCAGCCCGAGCCCTCCACCCTCCCTGGCTTTTCCCTAGAGGAAAGCCAGTGTTGCTGCTGGGGAAGGAAGCAGATTTTTTGTCACTCCTACCTTCCTTGGCATCGTAGAGCCTGGAGTGCCAGTCCCCCTCGCCCAGGGCCCTCCACTCCGCCTTGTACTTGAGGATGGGCACCCCGCCCGTGGCCTCGGGCTCGTCGAACTCCACCTGGGCACTGCTGGAATAGGGCTCCACCCTGCCGATGGAGGGCGAGGAGGGCGTGTCTGGGGACAAGGGACAGCAGGCAGTGAGACACTGGGCTGGGAAGGAGCTTCAGTGGCAGCTGGCAACGCCCAACAGCTTGGCACAGCAGAGGACAAGGGCAGGGCTGGGGCTCCGAGAGTGCTCAGGCAGCTTTTAAAGATGTTAATTAGTGCACAGATCTTAATTTTGTCCTCTTTAAGAAGCTGGAGGCTCCCCATCCCTCCTCCAAGAGAAAACAAGCAGGGCAGTGCAGCAGAGTGTCCTGGGTGCCACTCTGTCCCCACTGTCCCTTGCACAGGGCACTGCAATGCAGAGCTCCACCATTCCCAACCCACCCCGGAGCCCCTGCAGGGGCTGGCACAGCCCTGAGGCTCAGATCTGCATCCTGAGGGGGGCTTGGCTGGTTTGGGGTGCACAGAGCAAAGATCACAGCTCTGGGAGCACAGGAAAGAACAATCCCCTGGAGAAACGAGGGAGCAGAGATGCTGAGCAGCTCCAACCCAGCAGGAAATCTCTGAAGAGCCCCCCTGAAGGTGCTCTCCTGCTCGCCCAGCAACATGAAGCAGCAGAGCAGGGCCACTGTGTCCCTGCTGGCACTGCCTGCCCTCCCTGCTCACCTGCCTGCACCAGGATGAACTCGGAGGACTCCTGCCCGATGCGGTTCACAGCCGTGCAGTTGTAGTTCCCAAAGTCATTCTCCGAGTCTGGGGTCACCTGTGGGGGGCAGGAAGGCTCAGGCTGGGATCACAAAACGCTTTTCACTCTGCCAAGGCACCCTGAATTCAGCTGGGGAGAAGCTACAATAAAATCCAGCTGTTTGTGCTGCCAGGGCTGTCCATGGGGGACAGAACTGCAGTGGGCAGAGGCAAGCAGGGGCTGTCTGCTGCTACCTGCTTTTCTTCATCCTCCATTTCCTGATTATCTTCTATGACCTGAATTCCTCAGAATTTATATGCTAAAAACACCACCCCAACTTCATTTCTACCAAGAGAACAAGACTGGATTCCCTCAGCATCTGTTATTTGCCCTCCTGGCTTCTCCTCACCTCCAGGTAACTCGCTGAGGGCGTGTTGTAGATTTTGATGTTGCTGTAGTTGGAGCTGGGCAGGAGCTGCC
This sequence comes from Cettia cetti, assembly GCA_013401135.1. Classification (NCBI taxonomy): domain Eukaryota; kingdom Metazoa; phylum Chordata; class Aves; order Passeriformes; family Sylviidae; genus Cettia; species Cettia cetti. The sequence continues at coordinate 43,147 of VZUI01020935.1, forward strand.
CGTCCCGGAACCAGGAGATGACAGCACTGGGGTAAGCAAACACCTCACAGGTGATGTTCACTTGGTTTCCTTCCCAGGTGTACACGGCCACGGGGCCCTGCAGCTTGGGGGCATCTGAAAGACACGTTTGGGGGGGCAATAGGAGCCAGCCGAGCTCCTGAGGCAGCCTCACTGCAAGGATCCCTTGGCTGGAGTCCACCTTAGTGCTGGCATCTGACACTGGAAATGGGAACTGTCCTCTCATCCAGGGGGTGAGGAATGGCTGCTGCTGAAGGGCACAAGGAGAAACCTGCTCGGCCTCACAGCTGCTCCTGTGCAGAGTGAGGGGAGCAGTCGGCAGCATGGACCCGGAAACGATGCCAGGAAAGCTGTTCTAGGGGAGAGTTTGGATTCCCAACAAATGGGACTGCAGCACATCGGTGTGAGGTGCTGAGAGCATCCCAGGGAACAGCCTGCAACATCTCAGGGGGAGACTTCTACCAGCCTGCGCTGCTTCCACACCCTCACCCTCAGCAACACACATGTCCTGGGACACAGGGAGGGGACAGGGAACAAAGCCCAGAGCCCCCAGGACACTCACACTGCACCTCCAGGGACAGCAGCCCCATGCAGGGCCCCCAGGACACTCACACTGCACCTCCAGGTACATGGCCTGCGAGTCCTGCCCGATGGTGTTGCTGGCAGTGCACACGTACTCGCCCGCGTCCGTGTACTGGATGTCCTTGAGCGTCAGCGAGGACACGCGCGCGTGGCTGCGCACCACGATCCGCCCGTCCAGCGTCTGCAGCAGAGCACAGCACAGTCAGAGCCCCTGGGGTGGCACCTGCTGCAGCCCTGGGCGCTCAGGGTTCCTGTGCTGCCAGGCTCTGACCCCCAAGCAAAGCCCTGAGGCCGTGGAACAGCTCCCAGAACTGAGTGACAGCGCTGGGATTGGGGGTGTGGGGTTTGAACAGAAGTGTGTGATGTCACAGGGTGCAAAACCCAGAGTTTAAGCTTTTTGTATACAGTAATATATGTAAAGCAAGATGGAGGATTTAGGGTGTTGGCCAAGTTCTTCTTCACCTTCTTCAGGGGCTTGGGTGGCTTTTTGTGATTGGGTGAAAAAGCCCGCAGTGTGGGCCACGGGTGTTTGGTTATTGGGTTAAAAGTAAAAACAATCTAGGTGTCATTTGTTAACTGGTCTATTTGTTCTTAAAAGACTTTGGAAAGAGTTAGAGACACCACCATTTTTTTGCTTGGTAGCAGAGCTCACTGTTTGTGAGACTGAGATGTAGATAATTAACAAACAACTGAGTCCGAACGTGAAACTGCATCTCCCGAGCTCAAACTCAGCTCTAACAGAAGAAAACAAACCCACAGGCACCAGCTCCACCTCAGGCCAACTGCTGGGGGGCACAGCCTCACCTGAGGCCAGGGGAGAGCACCAGAGGCAGTTCCAAGAGGTACCCTGTGTCACACAGGGCCCACTGTGGTGGCTCAGAGCACTCAGGGGAAGGGGAAAACATGGAAAGAAGGACCAAAGTATCAGCTGCTGCATGTCTGAGAACAGAGACAAGCTGCTTCCCAGATAGGGGGAACTGCACAGATCCAGCTCTGGTTAAAAAGTTTTGCCAGCATGCAAAGAGAAAAAAAAAAAAAGAAAAAAAAAAAAAAGAAAAAAAAAAAAAAAAAAAAAGGGAACCTCCCCAGCAGCTTCCAGTCAGAGAATGCAGCCCCTCCTGCCCTGCCAGCAGTACTGGGTTTATCTCAGTGCCCCTGAAATGGGGAAGGAAGAACAGATCCAGAGCTCAGAGCTGAATCAGGCAAAAAGGAAGCTCAGAACTTTCACCTGAACGTGGCACACGAAGAGAGCAAAGTGCAGTGAAAAGGGCAAGAAAACCTCCAGAGACAGCCCTGCCTCAAGAACATTCCAGAACCATTTCCCACACGCAGAGTGTGGGGATGCCACTGACAGAGAGAGACAAGGAATGCAAAATCCAAGGGGATTGCCAAGGGCCTGCACCCACCCAGCCACCCCAGCCCACGTGGTTTTCCTCTCTGGTTTGTCACCAAAGCTTCCCCAATCCATGAAAACACAAAGCCATGGACTCCTCTCTCCCTCCTGCTGCTCCTGCCTCAGCCTGGAAGCTCTAAAGCACCAACTCCCTCCTCTCATCGTGGATTTTGCAGCACAAACACAAGGGAGCAGAGCTGGCACCCTCATGGCTGTGCCTGCTGCTGCATCCTGCCACTCTCCAGGAGCATCTGTTTCCTTGGAAGGTACAGGACAAGTGCTGATAAATGAGTAAAACCCTGAGGATTTCCAACTGCCAAGTGCACAAAAAACATCTCTGCTATCTCAGGTGTCAGACCTCTGGGCCTGGAGCCTCTCTCTGTGCTGAGCTGAAGTCTCAGGCCCTGAGACTGACAAAGTTTCTACAAATAAACGTCTTTTGTCACCTCAGTTAGCTGCAGTATCAGTCCATGGGCACCAGGCCAACTCCAAATGCACAACAATAGTATCTTTTGATGATACATGAACAACTGCCCGTGTTTTTCTCTCTCCTGCCCTGCTGCAATCCCTGGCCAGTGCCATGAGCTCCAACCCATCCTCTCCTGCTGGGAACAGCTATCCCATGGACACGCGGGGCTGTGGGCATCGCTTCCTAGAGCCTCACATGAAACTGCTGCAGCATCACACAGCCAAAATCTGCTTTTACCTCACTCCCCTGGCTGCCTGCACTGCTCTCCTTCTGTCTGACTTTGATTTCCTCCAAAGCTCGCTTCCAGCAGCACCCATGGGTGCCAGGACTGCAGATCTGCGGGAACACTCTCAACACCTGTCTCTGTGAGCTCAGAAGAGTGTAAGGGACAAAACACCAGTGCAGGATCAGCACAGGTGATTCTAGGAAAGGCAGTTTTACACCCAAATGTCTCCTGCCTTTCTCCCCACCTCCTCAAGATCCAACACAAAGGAGTGCCAGGAAATCATGGCCAGTGATGATTTCATGGGCAATGCAGCTGATTCTGAAGATGAAGGTCTGGTTTTTAATGCAAAAAGTCATAAGGAAAGGAAAAGAGAGATCAGGAAAAGCACTCTAAGGAGGAGAGAAACGCCCACCCAAGAAAGCACATCCCAAATTTTCTGTCTCCCTACTGCAGCCCCTCAGATGCTCTGGCTGTTGGAGACAGGACAGGCAGGAATTTGGGAGCCAGATGTTGACATCTGTAACCCTTTTCCTCAAATCTCCCTGACTGCAAAGATCTGGGCTAACAAAACTCTTCCTTTCCTGGCGCTGGGGAGAGCAGCTGGGGGCACGGGCAGTGAATCACTCCTCAGAACAGAGCACGATGTTCCTACATGGCCAATTATTGCAATTTATCCTCAGCTACTGCAGGTGTTTGTCCCCAAATTCTGCACATGCCCTGGGGCACAGCCACTGTGATCACAGCTGGGCAAGAGCTCCACAGCCCAGGGCAAAGGGGGAGAGCAGAGACAAATAAAATGCATTTATCCCCCCTCCCTGCACCTCCCGGAGCTTTCAGGCCTTTCCCAAACAAGCATCCAGGAAGAATTCTGCACAGAGCTGTCTCCTCCTCACCCACTTCCCACATCCTCACAAACGCCCTGGAAACCCCAACCCCAGGCAGGGATCCCACTGAAGGGAGATCAGGGGTCTCTCCTTGCTCTGTGCAGTGTTTGATATTTGCCTGTAACTGCAGCCCTGAATATTCCCAAGGCTGCAGCCATTCCCAGTTACCAGAGGGGCATCACCAGTCTGGGGTGTGACTGAGGGCACCCAGAGATGCTGCCAGGCCTCATTTCACCTCCTCACCCAAAATTCCTTTAGTAAAAGTGAAATGCTTAATGCCAAACATGCCCTGACCTTCATCCTGCTGCTGGAATCCACTGCTAAAAGCCCCCAGGCAACTTCACAGCAATTTTAAAGCAATTTTAGAGACATATTCTGCACCCCTCTGGGGTATTTTAAGAGGCAGTAAGAAATTTAGAGGCAGCAAACTTAATAGTATTAGTGCTCATATTAATCAAAAGCTGGAGAGAGAGAGCACAGAGGAAACACTGGGGGCAGGGAGGGGACAGCTGTGACAGGAATTCCTGCCAGTGCTGGGGAGATGCAACTCCTCAAATTCCAAATTCTTCAATGCAAACTGCTCTGAGTATCTGATGCCTCCACCTGCCACAATCCAACAGATTATTCTGAAGGGAGAATGGGCAGGATCTTCTCAGCCCCCCATGAGACACAGCTGGGTGGTGCTCAAGTTACAGCTTCACTCGGTTCACTTTTAAGGTGGCTGAAAAGTAATTTTAAAAAATCAGAGCCTCCACAAAGTTGACCCTAAAAATACAAATCCAAGTCACCCAGTTCTGACAGCTCATTTTGTTCTCCACCTGACCCCTGTTATTTGCTTGGGAACTTTCCTTCTGGTCCATTCTGAAGCAAGAGTGCTACAAATCAGCTGCATCATTATTATTATTATTGTTATTATTATTATCATCATTATTATTATTAAAGTACAGCACTGAATGTGAAATAAAATCAAACCCCATTTGCAGTGACCCCAGTCACTGCATTACCCCACCTCCCCCTCGCTGACCCTTGCAGATCAAAGACAAATAAAAATAATTGAGCAAATTTGGAGCATTTTCTGGAGAAATGCCCCTTGTGAAAGGTTTCTCTGCATTGACTTGGAAATGGAACACGATGCAGTTGTCCTTTAAAGAGAAGGTCAAACTGAAGGAGTGCCATGAGCAAATAGGTGAGTTGGCTGGAGCAGAGGAGGCTTCCTCGGGGAAAATACTTTCCCAAAATGCAGGTTGGTGTTAATTCTCCCCTCTCTGAAAGAGAGGATGATTCACACTGGCAGCATGGAAAAAAAAATGGTGAAAACAGCATTTTACATTTGCTTTTCATTTTAATTGCCTTTTCTTTAATTTTTAAGTGACAAGCAGAGTTCCTCACTCCCAACACAGCTACTTTGCTCATCCAAAAAATGCATCACTACATGCCAAGCAATTTCTACCTCTAGAAGCTGCTTCTTTTACGTACTGGTATTTAACTGGGTCAGATTAATGCTCGTTTAGTTGGTTACTGCACTAGAGACTTGTTAATCTGTGATGCTTTAGAAGAGAAACCAAAAAAAACCAACAACCTAAGAAGTTTGCTAAAGGTCTGGTAATCTTATACCTCTTGTTTCTCGGGCCGGGTCCACGAAGCCTGGAGAGAACAGATATAGAACACAACAAGAACAACAGGAAAAAAAGCAATAAAAGTTTATCAAAGGTTGCTTTCAGGTACCAGCGTTCGCAGCACGTTGAGCTGTGTGCACATGCAGGCTCCAAGCTGTACATCTCCTGTGTGGGGGGATCACAGCTTCCCTTGCCCATCAATTTAGGATGGCATTCACCATTTCACAGCCTCTAAATCGGTCTTTAAATGACTAAACAGAGGCTGGTGGCACCTCAAGAGTGATTTATTACACAGCAGTGATTGTTTCTTTGTCACATCTCACCTTTCCTACGCACCTGGCGCTCAGGAAGTGACTCTGCCCACTGAAATGCAGAGTACAGAGCTGCTGTCCTGCCCCTGGTCTGTCTGCCACCCCACACCGATTAATTAACACTGATTAATGTGCTCATCATGCATTTGGAGCCCTGGTTCCATGCAGGCTGTGCCAGGAGCAGCCCTTGAGCCGCCCAGGAGCCCCCAGCTGCAGCTCCCAGCGCTGGGGCAGGCAGCAGCCAGCCCCACAGCAGTGAAACGTGCCCAAACCTTACATTAAAGCAAAGATTTCCCACTCAGAGGAAGCCACCAGCAGCACGGGCCACGTTCCCTGTGCTTCACGCAGAGCCAAGCTGCTGCAATCCATTCCCCCCTGTAATTTGCATTTCAGGTATCTCCTGGTCTCTGCTATTTCAGTTGATCCCCTTCAGCTCAGGAGTCAAAAATCACCTGCTGAGATGAGAGCCAGGATGGCACGGCTGGCTGTGAGGCACAGTGACACCGTGGGGACGTCACAGCACACACGAGTGACAGGGATGGAGATGGAGGCTCAGGGAATGAGAACCAAAAACAGAGCACTGCTGCCCACGGGGCTTCCAGGAACATTGTGAGACTGGAATACCAACAGAGGGGACACACAGCCTCGTCTGACAATGCCTCTGGTGAAAGCAAATGGTGGGTTTGTGACTGGAAGCCTGAGGTGGAGCTCACCAACCCCTGCAGGGGCTGGGACACTTCCAAGAGCTGGGCATTTCTAGGTGGATCTGTCCTGCTGTGCACAGGGTGCTTGAAAGCTGAGCAGGCAGCCCAGTAATCCAGAATAATAATCCCTTTTCCTGCCCAGGGACCTCCCTTGTGAGGCCCCTGCCACTCCTGCTCCCTGCTCTCTGTAGTGTCAGCACAGGGGGACACTTTTCATCAAAGGAAACACAAAGGAAGATGAGGAAGGAAAAATGCCCATTCCCAAGCCCTCAGTTTGCTGTTCCTCTGCCCTCGGGAGGGTGGGGAAGAGGCAGGGCCACACTCCCCACCCCAGAGAACTCCTGACTGACTCCTCCTCACCAAGGCAGAGACAGAGCAGCACCACGCAGGGAGTGAGGGGGGACCCAAAGCCTCCTGCACCTTCAGATGCCTGAATTTATAAAAACTCACCCATTTGCTTTGGCTGCCAACAGCACAGAGCTGAGAGAGGCTGCTGGGCAGCAACAGCAAGCCAGGGAAGGAGAGCAAGGATGGGCTGGGCTGTTTGCAGGACAGCAGAGTGCAGTGATGGAATTCACTGCCAGAGGGGTGACAGACTCCTGTAACTCAGATCCCTGCAGAAATCTGCATTTTCCTGCTCGAGGAACAGGGAGCCTGGCGGGGCAGCCCTGGGGAAAGGCCCAGTGGCAGCACACAGGTGAAACCCTGCTGGGATGCAGGAGGGAGGAATCAGAGCTGATCCCCTCCTCTGTGGTTAGAGCCCTTGGGTGAGAAGATGCTCCCTTTGTTTTCTGCCCCCCAGGGAATGGTGAGAGGCTGGGAGAGCAGCTCCCAGCGAGATCCAGCTCTGGATGAAGGATCAGGGACCTGCAGGGTGTTTCCCTCCTACCCCACAGGCCGAGCTCCACTGCTGGGTGACAAACCCAGAACATCCCCACAGCTGCTCCCTGGGAGGGTGGCTGAGCACCCAGACACTGGGACACCCCAAAATCTGCCAGGGGACACAGCTGAACTAAAACTTCCTTTTTCTTTGGGGGTTTGGGTAGGTTTTCCAGAATGTTATGGGAGTTAAGGCATCTCTACACCTCTAAAAATCTACGCTGAGGGATGACTACAAGAGCAAACAACACGAAGCAAGAGAGAAGCATCCAAGTACCTGGATAACAGAAATATTCAAAAGTAGGCTTGATAATTCTTAAAATAGCATTGTTTGTCCTGCATCAAAGACCATCCACTTCCCTGTGCTGTCCCAGAGAGAGAAAGTGGAGAATAAACTGAATAAATGCATTTGTAACAGAATATTTAATAGAATTAAATATTCAAGTAGAATTTGTAGTAGAATATTTATAGAGCTATTCTGACCTCAGGATTTTCTGGAAGTCTGAAACGTTCACCTCAACTTAGAGCACAAGAGAGAGAATGGGAAAAGTACAAGACAAACCAAAACAAAATGCACACACACACACAAAATAATCCAGCCTAGAAAGTGCATGGGATGTGATAAAATAATGTTTGTCCTGAAGGTTTGAAGCAGCACATGAACACATGGCAGCACCTCAAACCTTGGCTGTTCCCCCATCTGAAAGTGTCAGAGAATGAACATTGCCCTTGCTATTGATCACCAACCTGAGAGCATCGAGCAGAGTCTCAAAAATCAGCAAAAATTAGTTAGCAGTTTTGCCACGGAGCTCTTGATGGTTTAACTGGGCTGCAGAGGGGGGCTCTTCTACGACCTGATTTAGTTTTTACTTTCTCCTCCCTGCCCAAGCTCTGCCCATGGCTGTGATCCAAACCCCAGAGCCAGCAGCACTGGAGCCCTTGGCACCTCCCAGGGCTCTCCTAGCAGAGACAAATCCATGAATAAATAACCTCAGACCCTGCCCAGACAGGTCCCCAGCTGCAGCCAGGCTGCAGATCTGCAGGCACTGGAAGCCTCTCCCTGAACATTGCAGGGATTCACAGCAGCCCTGGGATCCAGAAGATGCTAAGAAAGAACTGAAGCTGGAAAACTCTGGCACCCTGATTAATAAAGTTACACATGAACAACGTGGGGAGGGGCTGACGTCATGGGGGCAATTAAAAAAGCTCATTTAGGAGCTGCAGTGCAGGGCAGCAGCTGTGGGGACAAGTGACAGTGGACACCTCTGTTGCTCCAAGACTTTCAGAGTGTCACCTGCTGCCTCCACACTGAGCCAGAACCTCTGGCAGGGCCAAGGCAGCTGAGCCCTGAAGCGTCCTGTTATTAGGAGATTATTAATTAGCAACAACTCCTCACTCCTACTGCTGTCTAGGCGTTCTGTGGCTCCAAATTTTGCCTCCTGATCACTTATGAAACATCTCCAGTACAGCAGCACATCCTAACCTCCTCTAATTAAAGGAGCTGTCGCCAATAACAACACCAGCACTTTTTCTCAAGAAGAAAAAACTGCTAATTATTTTTGCCTTTTAAGAACAACATGGTATTGATGGGATCAACAGAACAGGTGAGCACAAAAGGCAGCCAGGCTTTTGTGCCTGAGGGATGTGCAGTGCCAGAGGACAGCACGGAGGAGGAATGAACAGGCTCATTTTGGATCCACTGCATCCTGGAGAGGGAGCACCCCTCACCTGCTACCTGCACAGCTCTGGGAGCTCTGGGAGCTGCAGGAGCTCCTCTGAAGAGCATTTAGGCTCTCTCCAATTGCATTCAGCCCCACGAGCACAGCAGGAGTTCCCAAAGGTGTGCCCAGCTGCTGTGAGCCCGGGTGGCTCTCCCAGCAGGGCACCTGTGGCACTGCTCCAGGTGTGGCCGTGCCCCGTGCAGGGGCAGCAGCAGCAGCAGCCCCACGTGCACCCACATGCAGTTCCAGGCCAGGGGCAGGCAGGGAGGAGCTGTGCTGGGCCCAGGACCCCGGGGGGCTGTGGGGGGACTGTGGGGGGGCTGTGGGAAGGGCTGTACCTTCTCCTCGTTGCTGATGTTCCGTGTGGAGGTTCTCCAGGTGATGGAGGGGATGGGGTCCCCCGAGGCCTCGCAGGTCAGCGTGATCTGATCCTCCAGCTCCATGGCTGTCTTGTTCTCCACGTAGGTGATCTTGGGTTTGGCTGAGGAGGGGAAGAAAAGGGAACCTTGGCTCAGGTGGGGTTCAGGGGGAAGCTGCTCTGTCCCCAGCAGTGTTTGCAGCCAGCAGCCCTGGGAGAGCTGTGACAATTTACTGCCAGCTGGGGAAGGAGCAGAGTCACTTCTACAAGGGCAGAAGGAAAGACCTGAAAATCCTCTGCTGCTGATTGTCACAGCTGAGGCTCCTGAGAGGAGCCATTTCAGAGTGAACAAATGCCCAGCCCCTGGCATTGCCAGCTCCCTCACCCACTTTCCCTGCCCCAAATCAGCCCTTTGCTAAGCAGCTTTGGCGGGTGGCTGCACACAAGGCAGGCAGAATTCCATACTCCTTAACACTTCCAGATTCCTGGGAGGCAGGAGAGCTCCTGATTCACTCCTCCAAGCCTGAGGTCACTCACACAGTGGTGAGGTGGAGCCCACCTCCCTGTCCAGGCTGCAGCAAGCCCCACTCAGGTGCTAAAGCCCTTTACCAGCAGCTTTGGTGGATCAGGAGCTGGAAAACTTTGGCACCCTGATTAATAAAGTTACACATGAACAACGTGGGGAGGGGCTGACGTCATGGGGGCAATTAAAAAAGCTCATTTAAGAGCTGCAGTGCAGGAAGGATAATCAGCCTGGAAGGATATATCCAGCAGCCTGTGGGTCTGATCCAGCAGCCCTGCCCGTGTTTCAGCAGAGCAGTGGGATGAGCTTCCCCCACACACGGGATGGCAGAGCAGCAGCTGGGCCATTCACTGGGACAAGCAGCCCCCCCAGCTCCCCCCGGTGTCCCCACACACAGCTGGGCTGCCAGGGCTGCCAGGGGCTGGTTACCAAAGACTTTGAGGTGGATGGTGGCATCGGCCTCGCCGGCCTTGTTCTCAGCGATGCAGATGTACTCGGCCTCGTCGCTCTTGTCCACCCTGTGGATCACCAGCTCGGAGCCATCGTAGTTGAAGCTGTATTTGTCCTCATCCTCCGCCTCCTCCACGGGCTCTCCATCCCTGGGGGCACAGAGCACGCGGGGCTGTGGTGGCACAGGGCACCCGAGGCTGCCTCGTGCCATTGTTACACTGCAGCTGCTGGTGCTGAGAGGGACCAGCACCTTCTCCTCTCCCCGTGGGTCTGAGCTCAGCCTGAGACCCGTTCCCAGCCTTTCCTGCCCCAGGGCTCTTGGCAGCTGAGACCTCTCGCCTCCTGGGAAGCCTCGGAGCTGCAACCCCACCAAAGGTGGCTCCTTGCCTGCCAAGGCACCACTCCAAGCTGCCATCAGCTTTCCCACGTCAGTTTGTGCTCCCATCCTTCACCAAAGGCTACAGAATTCCAAGAACAGTGTCCCTGGAGAGGGAATCACTGCCTGACAGGGAAATGCAGGAAGCTGGGAGGGGACACAGCTGGCCTGACTGAAGGATGAGGAGCACTGAAGGAATTCCCTGTTTTGCTCTGCTTTATTAAACTGTTCTTATCTCAACCAACAGGATTTTTACCCTCAGATTCTCCTCCCTGGGTGGGCTCTGTGCCCCCTGCCTAACCCACAGCAGAAGGTGACTTCAGCCCCATCAGGCCATTCTTGTGAGAAAAACCACCTCCTCCCAGGCCTGGGGGTGGCTGCAGAGCCCAGCAGCACAGAGCACACGGCCCTTACTTTGTCCAGCTGACGGTGGGCTCGGGAAAGCCATCGGCGTCACAGGCCAGGGTGACAGACTGGCTGAGGTTGGCAGTGGCGTTCATGGTGCTCTGCCTGGCACGCACCGAGGGAGGCACTGCAAGAGAAGGAAGGCTCGGGTGAGCTGGGGAGGACAGCGGCTGGGAGGGACAGGGATGGCACCAAACCCTGCCACCACCACCTGCAGGGTCTCACCAACCACCCTGAGCCGTGCCCAAAGTCACCAGCACAGGGGAGGAAGGGCAGTGGGTGGGGACACACAAAGAACCTCAGTGTGGTGGCCAAAAGCACCACCAAGCTCAGCTCCTCACTCTAAGCTGCAGGTTTCTCAGAGTGTTCTTATCCTGCAAACACCTGAATCTTCCTGGCAAAGCCCCCTGCACTCCACGGACATTCTCACTGGGCACAGCAGAGGAGGAGGAGGATGGTGTGACTGAGGCAGCAGCCTGGGGTGAGGCGCTGCTGGGAGCCCCGAGCCCTCACCGTTGACGATGACCTGGATGTCTTTGAAGTTGATCTCCCCACGGGCCAGGATCCTCCCCTCACACCTGTAGGTGCCCTCATCTGTCTTCTTGATGCCCCGGATCTGCAGGTAGTTGTTGGACAGGACGATGAACCGCACTGCAAGGGACACAAGGAAGGGGAGCTCACTCCAGCTTCTCCTCTCCTCGCCCCTGCTGGGCTTGCTGGAACAAAACCCCCTCCCCAGCAGGAAATGGAGATGCTGCTGGAGCTGGGGCTGCTTCTGCCAAGGAAGAAACATCTGTGGAGAGCAGCCAGCTGCTCTGGTGCTGTGCTCAGGGAGGTGAACAGATGAACGACCCCACAGACACATTTAGACTGCATCACTGTGGGCAGCGAGCAGCTTGGGACTCATCCCTCCTGCCCAGGAGCTCCAGCCTCACTACCTGTGTGCCAGGTGTGGGAAAGCTGCTCAGCTGCAGTCAGGGCCTCTGCCAGCCCCTCTCACCATGGAGCACTTGGGAGGAAAGGGAAAAGTTCTTGCAAGGAGCCCTCAGCCCCTTTCCTCTGAAAGGCTGGAGGGTGTCACAACATCCAGCTTTTCTGTCTGATGGCACTTCTTTGATCTGATTTTTTTTTTTTTCCAGCACTCCTTGGCTGATTCCAGTCCAAAGCCTGCTGGCCATTTCAGTGGGAACAGGAGTGCCCTGCCATGGCAAACCACAGCACCCGGGATAAATTCACATCCCACAGCTCGTGTCAGGCACAAACTGCTCCTCCTGTCCCTTGTGACCACCAGCTTTTCGTGTGGGAGGGAGATGGACATTTGGCCCCAGAATGAACAAGAACCAAGCCCTTACCGTCCTTTTTTAGGATGACATCCCTGCCTTTGTGCTTCCAGATGATGGTGGGGGGCAGTGAGCTGACCACGTCACACACAATCACAGCATCGTCCCCCTCCTTGAACTCCTGAGGGGTGGGAGCATTCTTGAACATCAGCTTTTCTGGAAACAAGGAAAGGAGGAGGTCACTGCAGCCTTCTCAGCACACCTGGAGCTGTGCTGCTGCCTCCAGCCTGAGGGAAGCAGAGAAACCCCCAAATCCCCAGAAATCTCCTTGTTCCAGGGGAGGACAGAGGTCTGAGTGAATGCACTGCCCATTTCCAGCCCTGGGGCCACCGTGGGCTGAATCAGCACTCTGAACAATGCCCACGGCAAGGGGTGAGCTGGGACTGCTCAGCCTCCTTTCCTTTCCTTTCCTTTCCTTTCCTTTCCTTTCCTTTCCTTTCCTTTCCTTTCCTTTCCTTTCCTTTCCTTTCC